>PVJH01002413.1:19854-170014 GCA_004026705.1 Nesogale talazaci | reverse complement strand
CTCTCTCTCTCTCTCTTCCCTCCCCTCCCTTTCTTTCTAAGGGGAAGCCCACATCAATGTTGTTATTCATATTTTCCCCCTAACAAATTTTTATTGTGAATTGGGTGAAGGCTTACAGAACAGGACCAGTTTTCCATCCAACAGTTCGGACCCATGTTGTCTCATCTCAGTGACTGAAATCCCCACAATGCAACATCATCACCTATCCTCTCTGTATTTCCCGTTTCTTTTCCTCCCTCCTTCCTAACCCTTCTGAACACGGTCCTTGGGTCAATGCTGCCCCGTGGGTCTCAAATGGGCGATGATTCTAAGGTGTGCCCACCTCTCCGATGTTGCTGTCTTCCTTGTAGACCTGCCCATTGTTTGACTCGATGCTGAGCTACAGGGGAGATTCACTTCCTGACCTGGACGGTAACTAAGGGCCAGAGTCTCAGGGATTCTAACAGTCGCATCCAACCAGTAAACCGGGCCTTTAAAAAAAATGAATTTGAGTTTGGTTCCAAAGTCTTCTCCCACTCTGACCAGCATTTTCAGAGTAGTGGCAACAAGGCAAGCTTGACATTGGAAGGAGGCCACACCCCTGGGGAGACTTCCTTTTAAGTGCATGAGGGCCACGTGACCTGCAAAAGGGTGGAACATGCCATTCATCCCATCACGGAGGCTTTTCCATGGAGGCTTACAACCAATGGGCTGTGATGGCATTGTGTTAACTCGGGTCTCAGCTGCCAAACCACGGAGACTCTTGGTCCAGCCAAGTTGACACAAAACCTCAACTATCACAGCTTTGGCAAACTTTTTGTTCTGCACTGAGGCTTTGCTGGCCAGCCTAGCCTATACTATCTCTGTTGCAACTACTTAACTCAGCTATTACGCGACGTAAACTGCCACAGATATGTAAATGTACACGTGTGCCAATAAAACTTTATTTGTAAACCAGGCAGCAGGCCATTGAACTCTGGTACCCCCACCCGTACACAAAATATGCTTCGTTCAAGGGACTTTGTACCAGCTGTTACTTAAAAACAAAAAAACTTCTTTATTTTTGTACTCATCATTATTAGTTCCTCTTTTTCCCCCAGCCTTCTCTGCTATACTCCCAAGAAGACATTAATCCAGTTATTGTCTATAGATTTACTTATCCTGGATTTCATATACAGAAAGCCATTGAAATAATAATAACAACAAAGTGAAGCAGATTAAAAATCTCAATTGAAAATAAAGCAGAAAATGTTTTAAAAGTAGAACAAATTTAAATGCATCATAAAGGAAGTTAAATAACAAGGTGCTAACTTTTGCCCTAACTGCATCTGCAGTAATCTACTTCCCAATTCATGCTTCATGATAGCAATGCTATGCTAGCACATCCAGATCTGGGGTCAGAGGGGAGTCACCGGGGCTTCATCCAAGTGTATTTCCTCTTCGTTTCTCTCTCTTTTTTCCCAATGATTTTATTGAGGGCTCTTACAGCTCTTACAACATTCAATACATCATTTGTATGAAGCACATTTGTACACATGTTGCCATATTCACTTCCAAATATTTTCTACTTGAGTCCTTGGTAAAAGCTCCTCTTTCCCCCTCCTTTAAAAAAATAAATCATTTTATTGGGGCCAGCTGTTACTTTTGTTTATAACTCCCTTCCCCATTCCCTGATGGCCCCCACAGGTACCATTTCATCAGAAGGCCTTACCTTCCACATTCTCAGGATTTTCCCCTCTCTCCTTCGCTATTTAGCTACTTTGTCTATATCCATATTGCGTGATTAAATAGAAAGATAATCAAACCAGTTGCCATTGGGTTGGCTCAGCCTCATGGTGACCCGATGGGTATCAGAGTAGAATTGCACTACTCCATGGGGTTTTCCTTTCCTTGCGTTTTATTTTACTGTTCTTGCTGAGAATACGTACATTGAAGCACACATCTGTTCAACAGTTCCTTCCCTGTGCATCTAAGAGAAGTGGCATCAAGGACAGTCGCCGAGGGGAGGGAACTCACTGTTCCCTCTAATCTTTTGAGATGCTGTGGTCCATTTGACCCTAGATTGTTCTTAAAAGGGCAAAATGCACCAAGGGTTTAAGTAGAAAGAAAATGTTTTGAGAATGATGATGTTAACAAATGTACAAATGTGCTTTGTATGTATGTCTGGATTGTGATAAGAATTGTACGAGCCCCCAATAAAAATGACTAAAAGAGGAAAAAAAAAAAGCTAAATGCACAAGATGGACTTTTTTTTTCATCCAGGGATTTTTGTTGTTGTTGTTTAAGTTTTTAAGATGATCTCAGGATAATTGCTTTCAGGAATTCATCCACCCTCCATGACTCCAGAAAGTCTAGATGCTATGAGAATGTGAAATTCCGTTGTGTGCCCCCCCCCCTTTGATTAGGATTCGTACGTGGAATCTTTGATTAAATGGTAATAATGGTAACCGGTCAATATCCAGTTCAGGTCTCATGAAAAAAGAGGTGATTAGCCATATGTTTCAGGTTCTCCTATTCCCGACTCTCCTTCCTTCCTTGTTACAGGTGAGCAGAGACCAATTATGACCATGATGACCACTTTCAAGATTTGGAGACCCCTGGCACTATTCAATGAACTAGGTGGTAGAACCGAAGCTCTGAACATGTTATTAAGCCAATTAAGTTAGATGACCCATAAAACCAGGACCCTAGACCTCCAAACCAAGACACCAAATCCCATGTGGTATTTGTACAACAACAGGCTCATTAGTTACCCTTTATCATTGCTGTAAATATATATATATATATATATATATATATATATCACAAATTCTTGTCAATTCGACTGTTTTCATTCATAGGGTTTTCAGTAGTTGGTTTTGGGGAGCAACTTTCCAGGCCTTTTCTTCTGCGGTACTTCTAGGTGGATTCAAACCTCTAACCTTTTGGTTAACAGCCAAGCTCATTAATCACTTATACTCCCCAGAATTTCTTTTTTTTGGGGGGGGGGCATCACTGCCTCTGGTGGTCGTGAGAGCTACCCAGTGCTGCTCCTGAGAGCTGCTGCTGGATTTGAACCACCAAGCCGCAGTCCCGCACTCAACCACTTACGCCACCGGGGCTCAGCCCCAGAATTTCTTTTAATATAATTTCCTCTTCTAAAATAATATCCCTCCCTCATAGCTTCATGTCTTTCTCTCTTCCTTGCTAAGTACTCCAATTACTTCTTTTGCTAATATTCTTGATCTTATTTTAATAGTTCCTAGGGGGAAATTGCCATGTTTTCATAAGCAGAGTTGTTTTGCTTTGTTTTACATATGTAGCAGTATATTTACAATGCTCTGACTCAAGGGACAAATATAGCTTGGGGATTTTTTTTCTGGAGTTTTAATCATACCCATTCTAATGACTATTCCCCTGAGATTTAGACTGAGGCTGGCAGTGCTAGTTAGATACGTCGTTCACCCTGTGAAACGGTACTGGCTGATATGTGAAAAATTGCCTTATTCTGGCTCCTCATCACTGCAGAAGTTGTATCTTTTACTCTTCTGGCTTTTCCCACAGATGGTATCAAGTGCCACCCCTACATGTAATTTCCTAAGAACTGCTCATGAAACAGGGAGTGTTTTCTATGCACCTTGTGTCTTTTCAGAAGAAGAGAGAAGAAGCCTCCCAGCCTAATGGAAGGCTGGTCAATATAGATTGAGTGAGGGCACTGTCAGAGAAAGAGAGAGAGAGAGAGAGAGAGAGAGAGAGAGAGAGAGAGAGAGAATTTCCTGAAGAAAGACGATGGAAAAGGAACGTCCCATCAGGATAAGATGCTTTTGGAGGAAAAGAGAGAGGTTGGATTCTGAAGTGTCCACAGCGGGTGTCTGTGATCTCAATTTGCAACTCCAGGTCACTGCATCGCTTGAATGCGGCTGAACTTTTTCCCTGTGTGGGTGAGCTTATAGAGCTAGTGCATGAGCCCCAGAAGTCATTAGAGGGACAGAATTTTAATTCGGGCGCATTACTAAGGAGTGTGGGGTTTGGCATGCTCTCAGTGGGTCTGCAGGAAGCTACTGCATTTCTAAGGTGATGAATGACTCCAACACTAACCTTGAGAAAGTGCTTAAAGACTCCACCTGCCTGAAGAAGGCCCCTAGCTGACCAGCAGCAAGAGTTCAAGGTCAGGAGGTTAGGTAGAGAGCTGTTGGTGCTGAGAGTCTGTGGCTGTAGTGCCTTTCCAGGACTCACTGACCCCATCGTGCTTTTTTTGGTAATATATGATTGTTATCGATTTCTGGGAGGTATGTGCAAGTACCTTGTATAAGCAGTGGTGATCTGGCTACCCTTCTTGAATGCCAAGGGCACTCCACTACAGTGGGTTCTACAAGTTCTGCGCTTCGGTTAGGTAGCCTGAGCACACACGAGATATCTTTTCATCGAGATTGTTAGTCAGTCTATTTAGTCTCTTTTTTTTAAGTGTTCCTTTCCTTTGGACAGAGGACATTGGCATAGTTCAGCCAGAGGGAGGTGTCTTTGATTTGGGGCATGCCACCCCCCCTCCCCCGAACGTTGGTCCTCTAACCGCCACTTCCTGCACAAGGATGGCAAAGATGAATGCCCTTGAGGTTGTTTCCCTGCTGAAGTGGCATCTAATTGTGTGCCTTGATGAGGTTCGTTTTTACCACTGCAAATTCAATTCCCCCGGAATGTGGAAGCTTCTGCAGCTTGCTGGAGGGGAAACTTCTGGGTGCTAACACATGCTGTCTCTGTGGGCTGGGAACAGACACACATGGTTATCAGGTGGCTGAAGATTGGGTTTAAAGCTCGTGTTGTCAGGGCCTTTTTTTGGGTGGAAGCTGTTAAGTCTGTGTAGACGAATGTTTTTGAGTCCTGAACTCTTTTTCGAATTCCACCCCAGAGGTCACGAGGATGGAGCAATAAGTCCTCTGTAAATATCATTTGCTGTTTGGAGTCCTTGCCCCTTCACTCAGGAGATGTGCAAACAACAAACACAAAAGCAAGATTTTAATTGCCTGCCAATCCCCTCCAGCTGTTACCAGTCAACCTCACCCCTCATCCAGCCTGTCTCCAGAGTGGGGCAGCCCAGGTCCCTGATTCTCAGTTATTGATTTTACTCGGGGAGGTTGTAACAGAGAGAGACGCTGATGCTTCATCAGGAGAGTCCACAGTAATTCCTTCTTATACTAGTGCCTGATGTTGGTAGGGAAAAAAACTAAAAATAAGTTTTGTTAAATTTATGATGGGCGGTGGGGGATCCCCCCACGCCCCTTTCTCTCTCTTGAAAATCACTGTTAGTTAAAAATAAGTCTTTACACCAAAAAAAAGGATCCAACCACAGCTTGAGATTAGAGAATCCTGCAGGGAAAGAGCTCAGATTTATGGAAGAAGGACTCTTGACTGCTGCAGAGAGCCGGCCTCCTAGCCTGGTTGCCTATAGCTTGTCACATGTACTTCTCATAAGTTTTTCCACCTTGTCAGTTTCCTCCTCTCTCTCAAAACAGCTCTTTTTCACTTGTAAATACTCTATTTTTCCCCTTCTTAAAAAAAAAACACCATTCTGTCTCTATTTCTTGTGTCCTGGCCTCTTCATCCTCTGGTTCCCATTGACCCTTCCTGTCCTTGGGGTCACTCAGTTCCCACACCTCATTGGGTCCTTTTGCCTTCTCACCGACTACCTGGCTAGATTTGTTCTCTATGCCAGCTCATGCTGTGACTTGAATTTCTTTCATTACTTCTGAGAAGAGAGGGAGAGGATGTTTTCAGATTTCTTCTTTTCTGTACAAGAGAGTGGGGGCGGGGGTGGGGTGCCACGGAGAGACAGACAGAGACACGGGAAAAGTCTGAACGGTCCATGTTTGTGGCATGGACTTTTGAGAGAATGGGGAGAAGCTTCCCAAATCCTCTCAACTCAAACTCTCACTGGCATCAAGTTGATTCTCATAGCAGCCCTAAGATGAGGTTTTCTACTCCATAAAGATGGACAGTCTTAGAAATCCACAGGGGTACTTCGAGTATGTCTTACAGCAGCAGTTCTCAAGCTGTGGGTTTTGACCCCTTTGGTGGGGTGTCAAATGACCCTTTCATAGGGGTCGCCCGATTCTTTTTTTCTTAAATCATTTTATTGGGGGCTCGTACATCGTTTTTCACAATACATAAATAAACATACCGTGCCAAGCACCTTCACATGTCCGCTGCTATTATCTTTCTCCAATCATTCACCTTTTCCCTTGAGCCCCGAGTATCAGCTTTTCCATCCCTTCCTCTCTTCCCCTGCTCTCTCCTCCTCACCAACCCTCAATACTTTATACATTATTATTGTTCTGTACTGCCCAACCTCTCCCCCAACCCACTCCTTTGATGCCCATCCTTCAAATAGGAGCTTATGTGTATATCCTTGCAGTTGGTTCTATCTCTCTACCCCACCTTCTCTCTACCCTTCCAGCAGCTCCAATCTAACCACTGGCCCCAAGGGGCTCATCCATCCTGATTTCCCCATATCTCCAGCTCCCCTCTCTACTAGTGAACCTTCTCCAGTCCATCTGGATTTGTAAGGTAGAGTTGGGACCATGATAGTTGGGGGGAGCAAGGCTTCAGGAACTAGAGGAAACATGTATGCATCATCATTGCCCAGCTGCACCTTGACTGGTCTGTCTCCTCCCCATGACTCCCCTGTAAAGGGGTGACCAATTACCCACCAATGGACCTTAGGTCCCCACCCTGCTCTCCCCCTTATTCGTAATGACATGATTCTTGTTCTTTGATGCTTGATACCTGCTCCCTTCAGCCCCTCTTGATCACACGTGCTGGTGTGCTTCTTCCATGCGGACTTTGCTGTTTCTGTGCTGAATGGCGACTCGATTATCTTCAAGTCTTTGAGACTCCAGATATTCAATCATTTGGTAGCTGGGCAGCCCAAGTCTTAATAGTAGCAAAATTACAGTTATGAAGTAGCAAAGAAAATAATGTTATGTTTTTTGGGGGGTGTCACCATAACATGAGGAGTTGTATTAAAGGATCACGGCATTCGGAAGGTTGAGAACCACTGTCCTAGAGGGTCCCTGTGAGTCCCTAGCCCTTAGTGTCAATATGCATGGGTGATCAGTGAGCTCCGTCATCAATTCTACTTGGAACACAGTTTATCCCCACCCCACCCCTCCCTCCACCGCCACCCTCCCCCCACCCCATCTGTGAGAGTGTAGTCATTGAGAAAAGAAGAGCATGCATGAGCCTGAATGTCAATGTTTGACTCTCCCTGTCTGAGCCTTAGCAAAGCAAGGAAGCTCCTGTGACCCTTTCTTCAGACGAGCTAAGCCCAGCAAAGCTAAAGTGAGATTGGTAGGATTCTCATCTCCCACGAGGACTACCTGGATTGGCTTACAAGCAAATGAATTACATGCATGCTGCCACCCAGGTCTCAGTGGACCCCTGCATGCTCAACAGGTTTCAGTGGATTTTCCAGACTAAGACAGACTAGAAAGAAAGGTCTGGTGCTCTTCCCCGCCCACCCCCTCACATTAGTCAGTGAAAACCCCCTGGAGCTCAATGGTCCGATCTGATCACGGAGGTGGTGCAGGGTCCAGGAGGCCTTTGGAGTCACCCGCAGTCAGGGGACTGCTTGATGACATTGAACGGCACCCAGTGTGGTAACGATAAATTGATTGGGGGAAGAGATTTTTCCTCGGGGTAGGGTGAGAGGGAGGACAATCCCCGGGTTTCATTATGCTCTTACTGAGTGGCTAAGCAAGGGCCCTGAGAGGTGAGCACATCAACAGGGGGAGCGAAGGATGATGCATACAGAAATGGTGCAGACTCCACCCCAGACCCACTGCCGCCGGGTCGACTCTAACACTTAGTGACCTCGTAGTACAGAGGAGAACTACAGCTTCCTCCCCTGGACCAGCTGATGGGTTTGAACCACTGACCTTTTGGCTAATAGCCCAGCTCCTTAAGATCGAGGCTATCTGCTCTCATAAAGACCTACAGGCTGGGGAACCATGAGTCCGGTTCAGACCCCATGGCAGTAGACACTTGGCTTTCCTCAAGATTGTTCCCGACATATTAAAAGACAGGGACTAAGCGAAGTCCGAGCTGGCAGTTTGATCTCAGAGTAAACCTTCTGATGGTGGTTGAAAGGAACAATTACCACAGCTTGTCCAAAAGGCAGAGCGAGAGAGACAGAGAGGTGTGTTGCAGGTGTACATCAGCTAACCCTACACGCAGTCAACGAATTTCTAAACAGGTCGGTGAAAATGGTCAAGGGGTCAGGGAGGATCTCAATCCCTCTGATCTTCTTTAGGTGAATCCCAAGAGCGAGTGGTTTTGCTTTGAGTCAGACGAACGTTTGTTTTCCTGAGGCTGCATCTCTCAAGCAGCAGTTCCCTTCAATTCCGGAGCAAACAAGGCTTGTGCTTTTATGGCTTTAAAAAAAAATGGATTTAATGGACTGAGTTCATTTAGACAGGAGAGATCAAATGAATGAGTGGAATTAGAATACACATGCATTTGGCCGTCAGTCATTGTCTAAGCCACTGGACCACCCAACTTCTCTAATTAAATGACTTTGCAGCCCCGGCATAGAGGCTCCGGGGGATAAATTAGTACTTGGTAAGTGCTTTAGAGATGAAAATAATAAGATGAGTAATGAATGAGGATTCCAACCCCCCAACCCCCCGAGATAGAAAAGGCATCTTTTATGTTTTCCCACTGCACTAAGTCACCTAGGCTGACATTGCAAGGTACTTCATCTTCCCAAAAGAAGACTCAACCAAGAGACAGGGACCTGCTTGAATCTAAGGACGAGCCCACAACCATTCACGCCTATACAAAGAAACGAATCGTACCCATCTGTTACCTGAAGTCCCAAGTCATATTTTACATGAATGTCGATCTTCAGGAACCAGATGAGCACAACCGTGTTTAAACATTCATGAAGAGCATTCCTCTCCCAGGAGCACGGCAGAGAAAGTTCGCTTTGCCCCTCTGGCGAGCTTGGTTCACCTCCTTTTGGGTGCATTTCAAGATTTGCTTCCCATCTCCCTGCAGCCAAAGTGAGGATAAGGCTTATCTGTTCTGAGGAAAGGGTCATTTGTTTCCCGAGTGGGATGAGCTGAGAGGAAACGTGAGCAAGATCCAGCTCTGTCTGCCTTGGGTGGATAGGGTCCCATGTGGACAGCCTCCGAGGCCCAAGGACAAGACACAAGGTCAGGCGCCTGTTCCGAATCCGTGCAGGAAGCTGCTTTCTCGTTCCATTCAAACATTTTCACTTACGTCGGTATGCTCTGCTCCCGCTGGTTTGCTTTTGGCACTGCTGTGGGAATTAGTGATGCCAGACTGCCGGGGGGCTGACTCATCACCGATTGCTTGCCACGCTCCACCGGGAAGGTGGCCTGACCTCGCTTGTAAGTTAGGATCACAGCCACTGGCTCTGACACTCCCCCCTGCACCGGAAGGTGGCACGAGGTCTCTCCTTTCAACCCTGCCAGCGCCTTCCTCTCAGCTGCACTCCTACATTGGTCACAGTTGAGAGACTGGCATTCACAGCGTATCTCGCCGTTATTGAGGCAACAGTGGGAGAAATGTGAAGACTCTCACCAAATAGGGGTGGCGGCGGGGGTGGGGGTGGGGAGGGGGTGCCTCCGAGGAGCAAGGCAGCCACTGCTGGGCGAGGTTCTGCAAAGCAGTGACGAGCATGGCCCACGGTGGGGGAGTGGGGAGAGAACTTTCCCCTCTGGCAGACTCAGACACAGGCGAAGTCCAAGACATCTTAGGGAGTTCATTGGAAAGCAGTGTCATGTATCCCATTCCTGCTGATCTGTATTCGCCGGCCAAGCAGAAGCAGACACGTGGTGGCATCACACGTGTTTAATGCTGTTGCACACCACTCCCTTCTGTCACCATCCAGGAAGGGGCCAAGAGCCGCCACACTGTAGAGACAGGGCAACGTGGTGGGTAGAAATGCCCACACCGGGCATTTTCCTTTCCCAAGACAACTTACTCCAGCTACAAGGAGGGGGAGACTCAGCGCTGATACTAATTTGGTTTCTGTTGAATATTTAGCATGCAATCCACAGAGCTGTCTTTGTAAAGTAAGCTGACATATTTTATTTGAAGATTTTTTTAAATAGAGTTTCCTCATAGGAACCCAAAGCAGGGTCAGCACAGTCGATTGGTATCAATTCAGCAGAGGGAAAATAAACCTTTGGAATATAGTTTGCTTTCCCCGGGCACGTCGCAGGCATTAGCAATAATGTGAGCCCTGTCTGCGCATGGAGAGGAAGCATCTGCTACCCAGAATCCCAGCCCTTGTGGTCCTGGGCTGTGTGGTAACATGACCTTTGCAGTGGGTGTGAGGTAGTCCAGATTCATCACCTCCTAGCTTTATATTGCTATGCATGCGGCAAAAATAAATCCCAATATTTCCTGGTGAAAGACAGCAGGAGGGGAATGCGAGGGTGGAGAAGACGGGTGGCAAAAGGAGGTCTCCTGTCTCGAAGTATGCTGGCCACTGTGGTTTTTAAGGTATGCATTGGGTTGACCGGCCCTGTTCACCCTTCCAGGAGTGCTGGTGGCATCATTGGTCACACATTGGTGGGCTGCTAACCACAAGGTTGTTGGCCGTTTGAAGCCACCAGCTGCACTGCAGGAGAAAGACCGGTATTTCTATTCCTGTAAATGATTACAGTCTCAGAAACCCACAGGGGCCCTATGGGTCCCTGCCCTATGGGGTCACCCTGAGTCAGAACCGACTTGATTCTCTGCCCCCCACCAAGCCTGCCCTCTTGTCGCTTTTGATAGCTGTCGATTGATCGATAGTTGTTGCCAATTTCAGAAAGGAAGAGAGGGAGAGGAGGTGGTTCAGGGTCTTCCGCCAGGTCCTTTTAGCTGGCATTGGGTGGACAGAACACAAGTTCTGAGACAAACACAGATGTGTCATGGGACAAATCAGAAAGGTGCTGGACTTGCTGTGGGAAAGGGCTCGTGTGCTGCTTCCTCTTTTAATTTTAAGGCCAGGATGAACAAGGCCCTATGTAGAAATAGTAAAGGGCACCGTTCCCCCTACCCCCACCATGCCAGTGTAAATCACCTGCGGCTGCTGAACGCACTGCAAACACCTCTGCCCTTACTGTGTTTCCACATTTAAGGAAAGTCCCAGGGAGCACAGCAAGCTTTACGTGAAATATGCTTGATGATTAGATGGATTTTTTTTACCACATCTTCCCAGCCGCCTCCTTGGGCTGGGATCCAGGGGTAGGCTCAGGGACTTGGGCGCCCTGGTAGCAGTGTGACCTTAGATAAGTCCCTTCCCAAGATCGGGACAGAAGGAAACACACGCCAAGCCTTCCCTGCTCTGAGTCTCGGTGGACTCAGTTGGCACGTGTTCTCCCCCAAGAAGGACCTCGAGACGACCGCAAACTCTGCCTGCCATCTAGAAAGTCGTGTTCTGGGGGAGGCCACTTTGCAGGGCAGTCGTTCATTTCAGTTCTAAGCTCTCGCAGCGCCAAAGACAGCTGGCCAGCCCAAGAGTTGAAAGGCGTTTGCGGAGTTGTCCAGAGTTCTGAAAGCCAGGCGCCATTCACCCAAACCACCCGAGCTTGCTGGCTGTCCAGCTCAAACCCGCGCAGCGCCCTCTCCCTGAGATCAGCAGTAGTAGCCCCAGAACAGAGGCAGAGGGGAGAGGTGGCCCAAAGCTGCAGACGTGGGGGCACCTAGCGTGTAAACAGCGGGTGGAATTCCAGAGTACACGACATGCAGTAGTTCCCAGACCTGTCAGTTATATTTAGGAGAGTCTGGGAATAGCTCTGTGTGAGTACAACGCCATTCAAATGAATATTAATAGTACTGAGTCTTGGAGCAAAGAAACAAGCTCTTCAGTTCCGTATCTACTGTGTGTTGAAGGAGAAACTTCTGGAGTTTTAAAATGCTTGGGAAGAGACAGTGTGCAGTAAGGCTTCTGAAATTGAGTGTCCCCAGTCCCTGGTGGGAAGAGAACTCTCTTTACAGCTTGAACGATAGTGTCCGGCTTCCCAGAAGTCTTACTAAACACCCCCACCCCCACCCGCCTTGCTGACTGAATTCACTCAGGTTCTTCATTACTGTTGTGGTATATTCATGATTGCTCAGACCTTCCAGTTTGCCCTGAGAAGAAAGCCCTGCACAACACTCTCTCCCACACCAAGCCACCCCTGTTCACCTTTGCCCTCTCCCACTTTCAAGGGAAAACTAAACAAATATTGCTTACTGGGGGCCCAGATCTTGTTCTGGGGAAGCAGAAATGTCTGACCCTCCAACCTCTCTGTATTATCGCTGTCAATTCCTTTCTCTAGCCTGAGGTACAATTTCCCTATTAACATAGACACAACACTTCACTGGAGTTGGAGTCTAAGAAATTTTCTGCTTGGTATGTTTTATGTCCTATTATTATCGTCTCTGCACATCACATGCCTCTCAGAGGGGCATGGGACAATGTGTCTGTTGCAAGGTTTGGGGGGGGGGGTGTCTCCTCCCATTAAAAAAGGAGGGAGAGACAGATACATAAAGGAACTCATCCAAAGCTGCTTCTTCTGCCTCCTAGGAGGTCTGACTCCCAAGAGTTCACTCCTTCTCTGGATGGAAAACTTCCTTTATATGCCGGGGCTCAGTTGCTGGCCTCCCCAGGATGGCTGTCCCCTTCTTACGTGGGTCTCTGCAGTGCTACTTCCTGGCTGCGTCCTCACTGTGGTGGCTGGGGTTGGGGAGTGGGATTGATGGGTTTTGCAGTCTTGCCTTTCTCCGGCTCCTTATTTATGGGAGGAGACTGGATGCAGGGCCAACATTAATTAGCTCCCAGGGTGGACAAGCCAAATCAATCACTCCCCCATCCCAAATCAGCACCACAACAGCCATGATGATTTAGGTCTTGTTTCCATCAGGTAAGCAAAATTGGAACGGCACATTTGCACATGTAGACTATTCACAGCAATAAAGACAAGTGAGTCAAGTATATACAAGCGTCCAAGTAGTGTGTGTGTGTGTGTGTGTGTGTGTGTGTGTGTGGCTTTTTTGGGGTGTGTGAGGGTATTCAAAGGGAAGAAGGCTGGGGCAGATGGAACCTGCCTTCACGGTAGCTATGGGCACTGGGAGTTTCCCCAGAGAGTCCCTTTGTGGCCACAGCCCCTTGCAGTAAAGGGTGCGTCTAACCCCCCCCCCCCCATGCAAAGCCCATGGTCATAGGTACAAAGCATTCCCATGGAGGGTGGAGGTGAAGGATGTCTTAACTCTCTGGGTTCTCAGCAGAGACAGGCAGTTAATCCCCATGGATTACTGGCTGTCTTTAGAACAGAATCGAGAGCAAAGACCCTAGGGCCCGCCACCAGCAGGCCTGGCCTGGTCCCCTGGGTTCTGGGGCAGAGTGGAAACAGGCACAAAGGCAACTGAAATCCTCAGGGGAGCAGCAGTCCGGGCACTGGCAAAGTAAACCTTCGAGCATCTTCTCAAGACTCCTCCTCAACACCCCCGGCAGCCCATGCAGAAATGGCTGCGGCAAGTGACCCCAATGAGGACCCCTAAGGAAACGAAGCAGTGTGAGACAGGGCAAGGCGAGCGGACCAAGCAGCCCAGCGGCACAAAAGGTTCCCTTGGTGAGCAAGCAGAGGAGGGTGGGGACCCCAAGAAAAGGCAAGCAGAGTTGGCTCTTGTTACCCAAGCCTGATGTGTGCCTGTAGTACTGTAGGCCTCCCTCAGGCCCAAGCCCGCTAATAAGCCATTGACCTGGAGTTCGAGGCTGGACTTGATGGGCTGCACCGTCTAGGGGAACCCCAGGGGCCTTGTGGCTTAATGGGAAGACATCCTCCTCATTCTTGCCACAATTGTTTTCTCCTTTCCTCCCGCGACAGTGATCAAATTAGAAGGCTGCTTTTCCTCTGAGAAAATGTGTCCCCTGGTTCCAGGAGGCCCCGCCCATTTGCCTGTCTAATGGGTTTAGGAAGGGAAAGCAGATGTGTGTGTGTGTGTGTGTGTGTGTGTGTGTGTGTCCTTTCCTCCGCCCCTTCCCCTCTTCCCCAGAGGGTCTCTTCTCCTTGGAGGGGCCACCCAGCCCACATGGACCGTGGGCAGTGCGGGTGGCTGCTGGAGTCTCAGCTGCAGGAAGCCTGGCAGGTGGCCGCGTACACACTGCTGCCCACGGTGGCCCCGCTGCTCAGGCTGTTGGTGGGACACTTGAGGGGCTTCATGCTGCTGTCCCTCTGGATGTGCAAGTGATCCAGGCGCCAGCGCTCCCAGCTCTTCCGAAACTCCAGCTGGACCTTCCTCAGGAAAAGGAGGGAAGCAAGAGGCATCATGCACAAGCAGCTGTCCACAGAATGGCCCCATTATTACATTAGTGGGGAAGGGAGGGGGGAGAAAAATCCACTGCATTATATTAAGAGACACAAGTCAAGGCCTCCGGGCGCCTAAATTAATATCCCAATAAAATTGTTTATTGTTGTCTCCTATTTTCTGCCTCTCCTCAGAGAGAGGAAGAGAGAAAAAGAGAGAGAGAGAGATGGACTTGATGACCTAATTGGTCTTTTCCATCTCTAAACTCTGTGATTCAGATAAGTACCTTTTACCATCCATCACCGTGGTACTCAACAGAGGAGAACGAGGAGGGGAGAGACATGCCAGGCAGCAGGAGATGGAGGGAGAGGAGAAGGGAAGAGACTCAGATGGTGAAGAGCACGCTTCTACCCCCTGGCCTCTCAGGGCACCCACCTCAGACCCTCCTGCTTTCATATGGGCCCCTGGCTGGGGCGGAAGGCGTGACTGGGACTAGTGATGAGAGGCTGCAGCCAGGGAATCCTCAGCCTGGATCTGAACGAAGACCATCCAGGGAGATCCTGGGGTGACTATGCGGGTACACCCCGATGAGCTCATTCGCCCCAAATCCCTGCCGAGCTGTTGTCTAGCCTGACCCACCAGCAAGAGCTCTGGGGACCAGATTGTCGAGGCAGAAAGATGTTAAGTCCCAGGCACTCGGCAGACCCTGCCACTTGAGGGCTTGTGGCAGCGCTGTGGCTATCGAGGTTGGCCAGAGAGTCTCATACATGACTTGCACATGGCTACCCTGCTCAGTGTCACCTCTGGTGTCCTAGTGGGTTGTGCCAAGGCTAGTGGTTCGAAACCACCAGTCGCTCCTCGGAAGAAAGGCCAGGCTTTCCACCCTTGTAAAGAGTTCGAGGCTCGGGAATCCACAGGGGTAGCCCTCGTCTGTCCCATGAGTCTGCATCGGCTCGATGGCCGTGACTTTCCTTTTGGATCCGTTGACACCTGCATATTTAGTCCAAAGGGGTCCAGAGTGTTCCCCTAAGTCTGCTGACCCATGACCTTCCCCCACCGGATCATCAGGCCTGGACTTGCCCTCCCAGGCTCCCCGTTCTCCCCAGCAGCCAGTCCCCACCCCAGCAGCCCCTGTGCAACAGCCCCCGCCCTCCTCCTCCCACGAGACTTGCCATCCATCTCTCAGAACCCAGCGAGACGCCTGGCACGGCCGCATGCCTTCCCTTAAAAGAACTTTGCTCTGCACTGAGACTGCCCCAGGCCTGCTCGCCAGCACAGCCCCAGTGCCGTGGGGCAGCCTCCCCAAGCTCAGGCTTGGCTGGGGGTAGGGAGGCTGGACAGAGCCCACCGTGGCCCCCTTCTCGGGGTCAGCAACCTGTCCTGCTGAGCGGGCTCCTGTGCAGCCACTCCGGCCTCCCTGCCCTTCACCGAGGGGGCGGGTGGGGTGATGAGCTGAGGCCTGTCCCCCGGGAAGCCGCCAGGGTGACTGTGGAGAAGTCATAGTAGAAAGTGGGACAGAACTGGGTCTTCTCAGTGTGCTGACCCATGGGGTCCAGTTTCTACCCTCAGCTCCCTCGGCACTTTGCCTGGACCCCTGTCAGCCCACTGATTAAGAAGCATCCATCCAGTTGTTTGTCACGTGCCAAACATCCCCGTCATACGACACACTGCGACACCACGGGACAGGGCAGAAACCCCCTCTGTGGGTTTCTGAGATGGTCACTTTTCAGAAGTAGAATCTCTCCCCCCCCCCCCCCCACCGCTTTGGGCTGGCTGGTGTTTTCGAACCACTGGCCTTGGGGTTAGCAGCCTAGGGTGTAACTCACTAGGCCACCAGGCCTCCTTCCACGGATGAGCTTCACGAGCTTGCACATCGACACAATGGAAGTGCTCCTGCTGGTCTCTCTCACGCAGAGCCCTGGTGGCCTCATGGGCTACGTGTGGAGCTGCTAACAGCAAGATCAGCATATCCAAACCACCAGCCGCCCCTTGGGAGAAAGACGAGGCTGTCTATTTCCATAAAGAGCTATAGTGGTGGGGGTGGGGAATGGCGGCAGAGGCTGGAGGGAAATGGGGAGCTATTAACGAGTGCAGGAAAGAAGAGCGTGTTCTAACATGGACTAGGATGATGAGTGTGCGACTCTTTTTTTTTTTTTTAATGTGAACTCTTTTGAATAGCACTGAACTTCTGACTCGCACGCGACGTGAACTCTATACCATCAAAGGAAAAAGACGTCCGGTCTCAGAACCGCACAGGGGCAGGTCCCCCCTGTCCTCGGGGGTGACCCGGACTTGGAGTGGACTCAGTGGGAATGCTGAAGAGTGGGAATGCTGAGGAAACCGAGGAACAGAGGATTGAAACCTTTGGCTGGGACTCTCGGCGTGGGCAGAGTGCAGCGGAGGGATTCCTGCCTTCCATGGGGGAGGCCCACATTGTATTCCTGGCTCTTGCACCCCCTACCCCCATCTCTTCGTGGAGACGTGTGAGTCCTCAAACACGCAGGTTTGAGCAGCGCTTCCAGACACAGACTAGAGGGAAAGGCCTGGTGCCCAAGGGAAACCCTGGGGTTCACAAAGGCCCCACCTGCCATCAAGCGTGAGCATCGGGCTCACTCCATTCCACATGGGGCACCCAGAGTTGTGGCGGACCAGTCAGATTTGAATCAGATCTGCCCCGACTTTGAAGTTGGTCTCCTAAACACTGGCCTTCTGTCCTCCCGGGGCTGTTGGTCTTGCTCACTCCTGCTGCGACTTCCCCTCCCCTCAGCAGGCAGCACCTGGAGGACTGCATTCACCCCTCAGTGAGGTCTCTCTGTTGACAGCAAGGTCAACGGTTCAAAAGCACCAGTTGGGAGAAAAGAGTAGAGTGACATTCTCAGAAATGTCCTGTCCTTGGGGGTCACAGTGACTCGATGGCTCTGGTTTGGGGTGCCTACCGTAGCACCTTGCAGACAGCAGGCCCTGGGGTGAGCCAAGCAAATGGATAAGCATGTAACATCGGGTTCCTTCTCTTACTGACTTATCAGATACAACTGCAAAGACAATGGCCTGGGGCCAGGACCCCAGGTCCTTCGGTCAAGCACATCGTTATGGACTGTCCCATGCACTTTGAGCCCCCTTCCTGCCTTCAGAGGTCGCAGCTCAGCAGATGTTTCCTGGACACTTCTTCTGCCTGGGCACCATCAAGCCAGGTTCTGAGTGTGTGTGGGTGTGTGTGTGGGGGGGGAGGGGGCTCTGATTTGGCAAGATGCACACACCTCTATTTATATTACTTCCCCAAGTAATATAATTCCCCAAGTCGCTAAACCGTGGCACAGCGGGCACGGGCACTCAGGACCCCTCCGTCAATGACTTTGGGTCTCCAGCTGTGATAGGAGACCCGGAGGTACAGCAAAATTATCTCCAGGTCTCCCCCATGCCCATCACCACTCCTTGACCACCCCTAGCAACTGGGGAGGCCCTGGGCAGCCACTAGAGTCCAGGGACCAAGCCATCTTTTCTCCTCAGGTCAAAAGTACCTGGCGTTGCTATGGCAACCCTAGAGAGTAGCCCTTGTGAACAGAGGCCTCAGCCCAGGAGCCACGTGTGCCTGCTATGGCACAGTGGCACTGACGTGTCCATCCTTGTGCCCGGAGGAGTCAGGGCAGGAGAGAGGTTGAGTGGGTTGATGGGAACCAACGAGGCAGAAACCCTAAGGGAGAGGCAGGCTGAGTCTGTAGCCAGTTCTGGTCAGAGGGGTGGGGGCATTTGCCAAGGGCGGAGCAAGGTTTCAGGTCCCAGTCTGTCTCCTTGGAAGGTGGGGCCAGCCTGGGAGTGGTGGAGGAGAGAGGAGCGAGGGGGATCTGAGAAATGGAACCAGGAGAGAGATGGAGCTGGGGACTCAGGGAGCCTCTGTGGAGGTACAGAACCTGGGAGAGGTGCATACTGGTGGGATGGAGGGTGAATGGGTTGCTAACAGCGCCACTTTGAGGGAAAGGGCAAGAGAGGGAGGGAAAATGAGGCTCAGGGACCCTGGAGGTGGGGAGGTGGCAGAGGAGAACTGCCTCCTCTCCCCACAGCCCCCCAAGGGGGACACAGGATGCCCTGCCTCCCTCTCAGATCCGGAGCCGAACAACAAAGCTGTTGTGGATGCTTAAGGCTGTGTAGCCCGTCACCTTCTGGGTGGGAGCAGTTCCTGAAGGGAAGACCTTTCCCTGCCCCTGGAGACCCACGGCTCCTTGTATTTCAATCTGTGGAGCCATGATCAAAGGCATTCTTTCAGGGGAGTCGGCCACCAGGGAGAACGGGGATAGTGTAGGCTGTTCCATGGATCGAGGACCAGCCTGAGGGTCCTCTCTTTGGGGGTCCTGGCCTCCCAGCTGGGGTGCAGCCCTTTGCCTGGTGCAGCCTCCATTTCACTCCTCCCTAGAGCCCCTCCACTCACCAGCTCATCCCCTCTGGTTCTGAATGGTGGCTGCTGCGTATCCTGGACTGTCAATCCCCACACACAGTCATCACGTCCGAGGATCTCTGGTGGCACAGTGGGTTAAGACTTGGGCCACTCTCTGACAAGGTAACGGTTCAAGCCCACCACCTGCATTCCAGGAGACATTCGGGGCACGCGCTGTGTGTGAAGAGCTACAGCCTCGGAAACCCTCGGGAACGTTTCCCTCTGTCCTCTAGGGTCACCATGGTTTGGACTCCGCTCGCCGGTAGTTCTGCTGGTGGTGGTGACCCTAAAGGAGAGAGTAGAACTTCCCAAGAGGGTGTCATCAGCTGAAATCTGCAGGAGTGGACCACCAGACTGACTCTCTGACTCTCTCTCTCTCTCTCTCTCTCTCTCTCTCTCTCTCTCTCTCTCAGAATCTCAGGTGCATTTGAACTGTTGAGCTAGTAGCCAAGTACTCAACCATCGTGCTGTGCCCCTCAGATTTCTCATCATTGCTATCGGAAAGCAAAGCAAAGCAAAACACTGCCAACAAGCCAGTCCTGACCCATTGGGCAAAGTAGAACTGCCCCCTCCGGTTTCCAGATCTTGATGGAGACCAACTGTCTCCTCTTGCTCCTGCAGAGAGGCTGGTGGATTTGAACTGCCGACTTGTTGTTGTTGTTGTTAGCAGTTGAATGCTCATTTGCTCCATCCCAGACCTCCTTGCTCTTAAGTTTAAGCACCTTCAAGTAAGCAGTTTATCCACGTAAGTGCCTGGAAGCCTTGTCTAAGAAGTCTGTGCATAGAAAAGAGATTCTGAAGGAGGCTGCCAAAAGGTCACGGAGCTTTACCTTCGTAAGCTTTTTTTTTGAAGCCCCCTCATATAGGTGGACAAGATACAAGCTCAGATTTGAGTGTCTCATGGAGTGAGTAATGGGATTCCAGCTGTCAGCACTGCGAGGAGCCCTCACTCAGCTCCAGCACCGCCAATGGCGGCGGCAAGCAGCCTCAGGCAACCGGCCCCCACCCCCATGCACTGTCTCTGCCCTTACCTCATTGTTGACAAAGCAGTACAGGATGGCCACCATCAGTCCCTGGAAGCAGAGGGGGCAAATCAGCAGAGGGGAGCCCTGCAGGCAGACCCTGCTCTAAAGCTTTTAAGGCTCCAGCCCCAACAGCCCTCCCTGCCTCACACTGGATGGCCCAGGCAGTCCTGAGGGTGGGGGGAGAGGGGGGTCCTTCCCATTTCCTTCCTGGAGGAAGCTGAGGCCCCGGCTTAGACCCTGTAAAACCTGGGCATGCAGAGGTCTGATGAGATGAAGATCGCCAGCCTCTGACTTTGAGGGCCTCCCCCTCCCCCCACAGCCCCATTTATCTACTCAGTAGACCCAACCCCCTGGAATCATTTTTTGCTTTTTATCTCTTGGTGCATTTGTGCCCCTGGGCACGCGTGCAAGGACTCATCACCCCACCTGAGGGGCTGGGATTAATTTCTGAATTGTCTGCTGCCCCGATTGGCTCTGTCACATCCTCCACATGGTGTCCACTGTGGAGGAGGTCCAGTCTTGGAACGATGGGACCCTGCAAGTGTTACTCGACTCTCTTGGAGGCCTGGTTTCTTCATCCGTGGGAATAACCCCCTAACCTCCGGGGGTTCTGTGAGGACTTAATGTGTAAAACACATGGTAGGTGCACCACTATCCCGAGTGACTCAGTAACCAGTCTCAGGCTGGCAGCTTGCGCATGCTTCTTAGCTGCTGGACTGTACAGAGAGGACTGACCCTGGGAGGTGGGGCACCTGGTGACACCAGTTCTGGTTCTGCTCTGACCGTGTGACCTGGGACAGGTGCCTGCCAGCTGCCTGCTGCAGGCTGTACTACGGCCCACCCTGCCTCCGTGGTTTCCCGAGCGCCCTGCTATGAGGTGAGGTCACCTGGAAGGAGGTGAAGGAAAGCTCTGTGAAGAGCTTGATGAAGCGCAGCGTCCCCCGGGCGTGCTCGTCCATCACGAAGGCAAAGATGACCTCGTGGGTCCCCAGTAGGGGGATGAGGGTCAGCGTGGACTTGGCAAGTCTGGAAGGCAGAGGGGAGATGTCAGTCTGTCCTCCCTTCCTGCAAGTCTCTGGCACCTTGGCCAGAGACTCTTCCTACTTCAAATACTTGGAACAGGTTGCCTAGAGAGGCGAGGGGGGCGGGGGGTTGTCAGAGATCAAGACCCCTCAGAAGCCCAGGGGGCTGCCCAGGAGCAGTAAGGAGGGGAGAGCTTGTGCCCTAGGTGTGTGTGCCTGAAAGGGGGGGGGGTATTGCATATGCTCCGCGCTGGAGATCTCGCTCTATTGTTGAAAGAAGGGGTTGAGGGCCCCCAGCAAACCAGCGCTGTGTGTCACCTGCACTTGATGTCTGTCTTGCACATGAGATTGGCCTTCAGTTTGGCTACCACGATACAGATGACTCGGACAAAGATGAAGAAGTTCACCTGCAAGGCAGATGGGTAGTGGCTGGGAGCCCTCCCGTGGTGCCCACTCGACCCCAGTCTTTCCCCTGGTCCCCTTCCAGGCTGGTCATCACCCTCACCCCCCCACCCCCATGCAGTCACTCACGCCAATGGCAAAGAGGATGGGCAGCCGGATAATGAGCCAGTAGTTCATGTTTGAGTTCCTGGTCCAGCACCTGGGGAGGAAGAGAGAGGCTCACACGCATCTATTTCTTCTTTGGTGGTTCCGTTAGCTCTAGACTGCTGACTGACAAGCTGGTGGTTCGAACCCCCCCAGGGTCTCCGATGGAAAAAAGAGCCGGTGATGTGATCTTGAAGATGAAACCGAACCCGACGCTGACTCACAACGACTCCATGGGACAGGGTAGCCCTGCCCACGTGGGTTTCAGAGGCCATAAAAAGCCTCATCTTTTTCTCTCAGAGCAACTGATGGTTTTGAACCGCCGACCTGGCCATGCATAACTCCTGTTCCACCAGGGCTCCACTTTGTAAAGATTGCAACCTAGAGAAAGACGTAAGGGCAGCTCTCCCCTGTCCCCTGCGGCCTCTATGAGTCAAAACCAACTCAATCGCACCCACATACAACACACACACACACACACACACACACACACACACTTCTCCGAATAAGCTGTCATAGATCTATAATCCCTGTCAGTCACGTGCAGTCAAGGGCCACACGAAACCTAACACCAGCATTCCACTCACAGACATTATAGAACAGCCTGCTGGAAGACACCCCACAGGAACACACAAAGCCACACTGGTCCATTATACAACCCCCCAAAGGGGATTGAGGAGTCGATGTCTGTGTTAAGGGTCCCAGGCCCTGAGCAGCCTCCTGACAAGTTGGAAGTCACACACCCAGGGCCTACTGAATCCTGTGAGTTTGGGGGCTTTGGGAAACCCAGCACATTCAAAGCTAGACACTCACCCTTCATCCTCATAGAGGTACTTGATGATGCCCCAGGGGATAACGAACAGCAGAGGCACACCTAAAGAGGAGAGAGGGAGAGAGAAGGGGGCCGGGGCTGGCAGGTGGAAATATGCTGGTACAGGGGGCATGGGAGAATAGATGGCAGGAATCCACCTTGGCTCCCCTAGCCCCTCTGGATAGAACCCTCCCCATTATTATGGCTGTACTGCAGTTGTCAACAGTTTCTTCCTCCCCAGTGACAGGCACACTGTCCCAGGCTAAGTTGAAAGGATACAGACACCTGAATAGCAGAGGGGGCAGGGCCACAGGACAGAGAATGGTTGGATGAGGTGAGGGGCAGGTGGGCCCTCCAGTGCCCTTTCCTCCCTTGGTCGGTCCCACACACCATCTCAGGGGGCAACTTCAGGCACTGGGAATCCCTCCAATCACTCACTCTGGTCCACATGTGCCTGAGACTGGTTGGGGCAGAGGTCTGAAATAGAGATGCTGGAGCCCTATCACAATTCAATGGACAGTCCACAGTGGCTTATAATACTGCACGCTATTTGGCTGAGATGTTCTTGGGGTGGTAGGAGCCGCTAAGATGCCCACAAGGAGCCCCAACTCCCGGTAGTCACACCCTTGTGTAGTGCACAAAGCATGCGGCATAAGTGATAGGGCGTCAGTTCTGAGATGAGGTCATAGGAGAGCTGGTGACTTCTGTTTCCAGCTCTATCTCTCTGACCACCGGCTCTGGGAGGAACCAGCTGTTGTGTCATGAGGGCACTTGAGAAACCTAGGGGAAAGCCCCTGTGGTGAGAACAGACAGCAAGGACTTGGAACTCCTTGTCAACAAGCTCATCGGTGAGCTCAGACATGGACCCCTGCCCCTCAGTTAAGTTTGAGATGGCAGCACCCCTGTTATCAATCTGAAGCCACCAGTATTACACTATACTGAACTTGGTTTTCTGACCCCAAAAAATGAGGAGATAATCAATGCAGGTGCAGGGTTTCAAGTTGTTTAGTTTGGGGGCTATGTGTTACACAGCAATAGTTAACTAATGCAACTGGCTTCCCATTCCTTGAGTGCAGAGTCTTGACCTTAGTGCAGTGTTCCCACCTTTCTAACAAAGGTTATATCTTAATAATGAATGTATGTTCCTTTTATACAGTTCCTCATATGATGGTGATCCCCCCCAACCCTAAAATTACTTTCGTTGCTACTTCATTACTGTCATGAGTTGGGCGACCCCTATTAAAGGGTCATTCAACCTTCCAAGGGGTCGTGACTCATAGGTTGAGGACTGCTATCTTAGTGTTATCTTCAGAGCCTTGGTACTCAACTGGGTTCAGTATATAAGAAGATGTCACAAAGTATCCCTATAGGCCTTTATTAAACAAAAACCACCCTCCCTTAAGGAATTCTGCATGATCGGCACCGTGTCAAAGTGACAGTTTGGGCATTTTTGAGGGATTTAAATCCGGTTCCTTCCAAAGGCTTTCTGAGTCTGGGAAACAGCAACAGTCAGAAAGATCAAAACTACAAGGCAGATGGAGTAAGGTTCCCTGACAGCCTTCTCTCAGGACAGCCTGCTCTCCATGGAGAATAAGTAGGGCATTGTCATGGGGGGCCCGGGACAAAGTTTGTGTACGGTTTTCCTCATCTTTCCCTCCCCAATGTCACATTCAGGTTTCTTAAAATTTCCTTGCCAGCTCTCATGATCACCCTGTATCCTTTGAGAAAGTCTACCGAGAGCACGCCTTTGCAATTCCCCAAACAGCCCCCCTCACTCTCAGAGCTGACCGCTAGGCCTTGAATTACCTGGCCCCGCAAATCGTCTCAGAGGCCACTGTTTTCATTGGATATTTGGATTTGGGGAAGGCGCAACCACACGCTGACCCATATATTGGAACATATGGGGTTGGGAATAAACTCATGCGTGCAGGGACTCACCCTCGTCTGTTCGTAGGTTGAACATCAAGACACCCACCCTCACATGGCACATACAGAGATGGATCAGGAGTTCGGGAGGGTCAAGATGGGATTTGAGTGCAGGGTAGCCTTGCTCTGCCCATTCCTACCACCGTGATAAAGAGCCCTTGATAAAGTCTCTGCAGGACTGTCCTTGCAGGTGGCCCTCAGAGCTGCAGACATGAGTGTCCCAGAGAGGAAAGGGTGTGTATTCAGTGGGGCCTGATGCCCGTAGACCCAGGCAGGGAGGAAGCCGAGCCGGCATCTTCCACCAGGTCGTCCCCTCCACTCCCCGCCCCCCGTCATTCACACCCGCAGGAGGCAGACTTGGAAGCACCCAAGTCTTGGAAAGCATGTTTTTGTCAGGGGCTTGTGTAAGATGGGATGAGGGCCCGGATGACCCCCAAAGGGTCCAGTCCCACACCCGGTGTGGTGGGTCTGCCACCCAGCTGATGTCCAGTGAGGGCGGAATGAGTGACTGAGTGACAAGAATGAATCAAGACCTCAAGGAGAGAAGGGAAAGGCCTTTCAGGCAGGGACACACCACCTCTCTGAGCCCCGCCCACATACAGACACCTCCTTCTCGGGCACCCGGTGTCCCTGCTGTCCTCTCTCTCTCAGAACACTCTCCAGAATGAAGGGCTTCTCCCATGCTGGTGGGCAGACCTGGTGAACTCTACTTAGCCACTCATTGAATAGATTGAATGGCGCACCTGTGTCTGCCGCGTTCCCAGGTAGGACAAGGGTTTATGATGTGACCGAAATTATGTGCTTGTGGGAGGGGTCTTCAAATGGAACCACTTTAGAAATGGAGAAAGAGCAGATGAGCCAGAGAGCCAGTGAGCACCAGCAGGGGGTGGGGGGTGGGGGGATGGGAGATTTCCCAAGGGAGCAAAGCAGAGCCTGAGAGAAGCTGAGACCAGGGTCTGTCGGCAGAGCAGACAGAGGCCAAGCCTTCCCCCAGAGCTCGTGTCCTGCTGAACTGGGACGCCGGTCTCAGCTTCTTGTGGACGAGAAGCTCATGTGCCATTTGCTAAAGACACCCATGGGTGCCATTAGTGCTACACCAGCACTCGGTCACGAGGACAATCCGTGTCCCTTGAGACAGCCTAAAAGAAAACTGGGAAGGAAAAAAAAAAACACAGCCATCACACAGGCAAGGCCCTGCCATGTGCAAACACAGCGTGGAGATTGGAGGATTGCCCAGAATGGGAGCTGCAGCTCTGTGCAGAGGCCAACCCCGTCTGCCGGGAGCCTGAGACCCAGGAGCTGGCTGACCAGGGCCCAAGAGGACAGAACCCCAGTAGGAAAACATCAAAGAGGAATAGAGCAGTGGGTCTCTGGAGGTCTAGACCCTGGTAATCTCTAGTCTCTCAGGTCTTCTCTTCTACATTGCAGCAGGACAGAGCAAATCGGCTGTGGAACAGCCACAAACAGAAGCTGAATGCAAGGTTAGATGGGTAGAGAGGTCACAGAATCATGGGATGGGTGGCCTGGGCACTTCCTGAAGAGGTGAGCCGGCTCATGACCAGGTGTGTCAAGGTGCAGAGGAAGGCATCAGCATGAAGGCGGACAGGGCATCCACAGAGGTGTCCTGCTGACCGTGGCAGAAGTCCCTGGGGTAGAGGGTTGGCCTGATGGGTGAGCAGGCTTCTTCTGGACAGCAGGGGTCACAGTAGTCAGAGCAGGGGGAAGAAGTGGTCAGGGTGAGTTGGGGAGGCTGGGGAGCAGGGACCCACGGCACAGGAAAAACAGTGGGAGATTGGGGAGCGCCTTGACTACCACTTGCGGACTCCTCCCGAGGAAGGTTTGTCCGGTTGCATCCAGTGCCTGGCAGCTTGCGCAAGCCCCCTGTGCCACCTCTTCACCCGGTGCCCTTCATTGACTCCCACATGGCGAGAGGCAGAAGCACAACCAGAAATGTTCCAGCAAAAAAAAAAAAAAGAGAGAGAGAGAGAGAGGAACAGACGATGGTTCTCCATAAACTTTTTTTGGCTAGAACATTTCCAGCTGGGCTCTGGGCAGGTCTGTGGTCCATCCCTTTCCGTGGTTGACCTTCAGTCACCCTCCCCACCCATGCTCCAGCATGACCTTCCTCCCGACTTCCTTTCACCATCACATGACATCCCCAGTGACCTCCACTCCGAGGCCCAGGACTCCCCACTTCCCTCAGGACCACAGCCACCGGAGAGTGGAGGTGGAGGTCTATGCCCAAAGCATCTCACGTCGTGGAAACCACCACCACCATCTCCAGTGGGACGGGAGGTGGTGAAGGCAGGTGCAGTTGCCTCTGTTTTCAGCGAGGAAGAGGGTGGCCAGGCCCCTCTAGGGCTTCAACAGACCTACTGGCAAGAGGCCCTGGGCACAGGAGAAACCTATTCCAGAAACCAGGCTCCTTAGCCTGGAGATCCCTCCTTGTGTCCCACATGGACCTCCTGGGGATTGCCTGATGGCAACAGTGTGAGAAGGGGGTGAGAGTGAGGGAAGAGAGTGCTGGCCGACCTTACCCCAGCCAATGCTCAGATAGAGCCTGAAGACACGCTGCTCGGAGAAGACAGAAAGGGCCAGCAGGGTGTACAGGTACACGCCCTCCACCAGGAGCCAGTAGTAATTGGCTGCCACACAGTACTGCATGAGCAGGAACACCAGGCGGCAGCTCACAGAGTCCTGGGGGCAGAGGAAGGGTCTGCAGGGAGCAACAGTCTGACACCTCCAACCCCCCAACACACACACACACAATGCCCCTGTCCTGCCCCAACTGTTATCCTGTCCAGAAGCTAGCATCATCAACCAGGGCCGGTGCTCTCCCTCTCTGACTCCTCACTAGCCTGAATGGAAGAAATCCATATGATTACCACACAGATGAGAAAACCGAGGTTGGACTTGCCCCAAAGACTGCAGTGAGTAAGAGGCAGAGCTGGATATTCCCACCCAGATCTGGATCCCAAGAGTTGGTGTCAGATGGAGAATCTGGAAGGAAGGGCCGTGTTTCTCTCCCCAGACTGGGAGCTCCCCAACGGGCGAAAGCTTCTTCCATCAGACAGGGAGCTCCTAAAACTCAGGACCGGGTCTCCTTCCTGAGACAGGGGCTCCTTGAGGGCCAGCCTGTTCCCCGTGGTGGGCTGCCCCTCCCATCAGACCCAGGGGCTCTCTGAGAAGAGGGTGGAGTTTGCTTCTTCTGACGGAAGGCCTGGGTGGGATGGGGGAAGCAGGCCTTCCCTGGTCAGCGGGCTTGGAGAGGAGCACACACCTGGTAGGAGAGGAGACCGTCCCACTGGTGCTGCTGGGCGGCGGTGCTGTACATCCACTTAAGGGCTGCATCCTTGATGAAGACGGACAGCGCGCGGAGGATGAAGGAGGCAAACAAGTTCAGGTGGATGTAGTTCCGGGTGCAGTGCAGGTGCCTGCGGGAGCAACAGAAGCCTTCTCTGACCAGACGGCTAGCTGTCTGGTTAACACGCACACATGCCATGTCTCCAACCCAGGGCTTGTGCTCACCTCTTCCGTCCTCTCCAAAAGCCCACTTTCCTTCCATTCTGAAAAGCCTTTGGGTCCAACTCTGGTTCTGACCGTCTGTGAAACCTACAGTTGTGTGGTCACTGTCTCCTCCTCTTCTTCCTCCCCCCATCTTACACTCTTCCCTTCTCTGTGCAGTGTCTGTCTTTAGACGAATTCACATTTAACCAAAATGAGTGATATGTGAGGACCAGTTTCTCCAACAGGGCTTTGCTTCTTGGTGTCATACATGTCCCCTGCCTACCTTACAGAGGTAGACTGGGCCAGGCATATGGTAGGAATAAAAAGCATTGGATATAATTTCAATATTTTTCCAGGTAAAGAGCAAAATGGAAATACAAGGGTTTTTCTTAACCAGATGTATGGCATCTGTCAGAACCTGAGGCAAACCTAATTCTCAATGGGGAAACTTCAAAAGCATTCCCTTTACAAATCTGAATCACAGAAATGTGATTAATGAATAATGGAAAGATGGATGAAGAGAGACAATGGACAGTGTAACACAAAATAACAACAGTAACATATAATTGATCAAGGATACACGAGGTGGGAGGGGAGGGGAGGAGGAAAAGAGCTGATACCTCAGGCTCAAGTAGAAAGAAAATGTTTTGGAAAATTTGATGGCAACATGTATACAAGTGTGCTTAATACAGCTGAATGAAAGATTGGTAGAAGATTTTTAAGAGCCCCCCAATAATATGACTAATTAAAAAAATCAGAATCAAAGAAAGGATGGTTGCTGTTCAACATTATATTCTACTCACTGTAATAAGGCAAGAAAATAAAATGTACAAGACTTGTAAATAAGGAAACAAAACTATCATTATCTGTAGATAATATGATTATCTTCTTAGAGTAGTGGTTCTCAACCTTCCTAATGCCATGGTTCTTTAATACAGTTCCTCATGTTGTGGCGACAAAATTATTTTCATTACTACTTCATGACTGTCATTTTGCTACTGTTCTCTCTGAAAGGGTCATTTGACCCCCAAAAGGGTTGCAACCCACAGGATGAAAACCACATTGCTACTACATCTGAAACTTACTAAAATTCATGAGAGTTCAGTAAGATTACTGTAGAGATGTTTGTATATATCAACAAGTAATTAAACTTTCTGTTTAAAGACAATCCGTTCATATGATTTAAAAATTAGTTGCCTAGAAATAAATCTAATAGAAGATGGGTAGACACTTGGTGGAGAATTGCATAAGTCAGACTAAACCCCCCTAGCTGCGACTCAGATCAATGGAAAATATGTTCATAGATAGGAAGACTCACTCTGTTAAAGATGTTGATTCTCCACATCATGTGATACATGCAAAATTAAATGGAGTCAAATCAAAAAGTCATAATCAAAATTCCAAGAGAAGGTACTTTTTCATGGAATATTTTGAGCAGAGCCAATGACCAACAGGAGCAAAGGCACTTAGTAAGAGCTGCAGCCTTGCCTTGAGGATGCCTAAGGCGCCTCTGGAGGACATAGTAGAAGCCCTCACTAAAGCTCCCATGGCTGTAGACTGCCTCATCTTTCCCCTGCACAACAGCTGGTGGGTTTGATCGCCAACCTTTTGCCATTGATGGGTCTCAGGTAAGAATGTCCATTGTTCCAAGGCTTGCAATGCAGCCTAGTGCTTCCTGCACCCCACTACCAGGGTCCTCTGCTGTTGCCATCAACCCACTCACTGCCATCAAGTAGATTCAAACTTACACCCAATTGATATAGGATGGGCCAGCACTGTCCCTGTGGGTTTCTAAAGCTAAACATTTTGACAGGAGCAGAAAGCCTCTACTCTCTTCAAAGGGGCCGCTGGTGGATTCGAACCGTTGACTCACGGGGTAGCCGCTCAGTGCACAAGCCACTATGTCACCAGGACTTCTTCAATATTGTCGGCAGGACAGATAAATAAACTGATAGAAAATCTAAGTGACTGAAGTAACACGTCTCTACGTGGAAATACAGGCAGTGGGAATTAAGGGGAAAAGGATGAAGTATAGAAATGATAGTGAGGTGAGTAATGGCATGTATAGATAGGGGGAGGGTTCTGGTGGTGTTGGACATCAACACTTGGCTGATGATCCAAAGGTGCATGGTTCAAGTCAACCTGGCCGGTCCCTGAGAGAGAGATTCAGTGTGTGACTTCCATAGAAACGATGCCCAAGAAAACCCTACAGGGCAGCTCCAGTCTGTACAGAAAAATCCATGGGAATGATAAACCCTACGGGGTCGTTATGATTTGAAAATTATCCCACCAGCATCTAACAAGGCCAACATCTAAGGGAAATATGCAATTAATGCACTTGTTTCACAGCAGGCACAAAATACACTGCAAGTGGATCAAAGAACCGTAAGACAAAGGCAAGGCTCTGACACTTGGTAAGAGAAAGGAGAAGTGACTGACTTTGTGATCCCAGGATCTGAAAGGCCTTCTTAGGCAAGACCAGAAAAGATATATTTGATGTCATTACAATCAAGAACTTCTGTGCATCGAAGACATCAAAAACTGAGGGGAAATAAGCCACATAAGATAGACTGTATTCCTGGCTCCTATCTAGAACATGTAATAAATACCTAAGACCATAAAGGGACGGGGGTGGGGGGGTGTAGCAGCAGCAAAAAAGATAAGCAACCCAATAAAAAAAAAGCATGCGAAGGACCTGAACAAGCCATTTATGGACCACAACATGAAGACATGCTCACCCTTTCTAGAAATCATGAATACGCAGAAACCCAAAATAGTGAAGGGAAGCTAAGCAAAGGGAACTCACATTTACTTCCTGCTGAGAGGGCGGGTGGGTGTGGCCCCTGTGGAGAACATCATCTGACCAGCATCTAATACAGATGCGCACACACCTGGCCATCCTAGGCGCATGCGTGAGAGACACGCTTGGGCCTACGGGGGGTCTCAGGTCAGAACGTTCATCATGCTAAGATTTGCAACTCAGGAAAAAGAAAAGAAACACCTCAAATGGCCCTCCACGGCATAACGGATACGTTTCTAATACAGCATGCGTTTTAGTCTGTCTCACGTTGGAAAGATGGAAAGGCAGATCAAATAATGGACTGGGGATAAACCAGTATCCACAAAGATACAGTGCAGTATCATGTGTAGTACAACATGAAAAGCTTGCAAAGGCCAAGTTATATATCTTTTTATGAATTCACAGACATTTACCGAAAATACAATGGAATGGGTCACTGCTAGTGGGTGTGGGGTTGAGGCCAGGGGAGGGACTTGATTAGAGAAGGTGACAGGTGTGTGTGTACCGGTGCGGGGGGTGGGGTTGGGTTGGGAGGATTATAATTCTTTGGCTGCCCGTCTCAGGCTGGATGGTGTATAGATGGGTGGTAATATCAGCCACCCTCGGTCTGAATCTCTGAAACACCTCACCCTAAAAGCAATGGTTTCCTCACACACCTTGAGGCAGCACATGGACTGAGTGTGTGCCTAGAGTCAGGTCTATGGTGCCTAGGGTGAACATACTCAGATGCTCGCTGAAAGCTTGGTGGTTTTTGTTCACCCAGCAATGCCTTAGAAGCCCTGGCAGTGGAGTAGTGCTGCAAGGTCAGCAGTACAAAACCACTAGGCACTCTTCAGGAGAAAGACGAAGTTCTATCTTGCTGCTCAGGGTCATGGTCTCAGAAGCCCACGGATGAGGTTCTACTCTGTCCTGTAGGGTGATCAGGAGTCGGAATCCGAGGGAACTCCGTGGATCAGCATGCTACTTTGATGCATACCAGGAAGGGCTTCAAGGAGTCCATGGAAAAAAGAAATCCAGGATCATTTTCAAAATCCCAGTTTGCTACCGACTTTTGGAAGCCACGCGCATTTTCGTGGTGTTTATTAGATGCTGTGAAGCTGTTCTCCTAAGGGGTCCTATTGGTCTATCTTCTCAACAGGAGTGAACATGCGTCCCCCTTGCTCAATTCTCACCAATATTGCGGATGCTCAGACTCTCATGATCACTAATCTGAAACAGCTTGTACGTGTGGGCACCTCTGCCCCCAGCACTGTGCCAGGTACCTTGGGGTGACAAGGGGATGGCTGCCTCATCTGTGCCTGCTGGCAGGGTCCCAGAGTCTGAAGTCTCTGACTTCAGATCCCTAAGACAGCTTCTCTGACCCCACTAGATACGGGGGGGGGGGGGGGAATTCAGTGGTTTCCAGCTCCTGATCTGAAGGAAGTGGCCCATCAAGGTCAAACCTCCTCACTCACTGCCACTACACTGACCCTACAGGACAGGGGAGGACCCCCCCCCCACTTTGGATTTCTGAGACTTTGAATCTTTACAGGAGCAGACAGCCTCATCTTTCTCCTATGGGGCAGTTGGTGGGTTTGAACAGTTGACCTTGTGATTAGCAGCTCAGTGTTTGGCCCAGTACGCCACCAGGGCTCCGGGTTAAACCCAAGACAGAGTTTATTCACTAGGGCTGACAAGCTCCAAAGAGAATGGAATCGCTAAGTCCTGAAACCTTTCCTAAAACCACTGGAATTGCCAATCGTTAACTTCCACATCCTATCATGTAGCGACCCTACCTCTGTTGCTGGGATTTGGGGGCAGGGTGTTTGCAGTACTCTATGCACCCATTAACGTGGACTGTACCATGCCATACCATGTGTTTAAAACTTGATCTTCCAGGAATAACAAGCCAAGAAGGCGGGCTGCCCTGGAGGGAGTCTGCTAGTATCCGCTGCTCTGGTTTGGAGCCGAGAATTACTTCTTCATTTGGGGGACAGACCATGGCAAAGAAGAAGCAGCACCCTCCCAAGATCCGGGGCCCCTTACCTGAAGCCTAGCAGGATGGCCGAAGCTATGACCAGAGCGGAGAAGGAGAGTGCATAGCCCACCGTGTAGATGATGTACAGAGACAGGAGCTGCTTCTCTGGGGGACTCTGCACACAGGAGACACCAGTGTCTGTGAGGCAGCCAAAGGTCCCCTCGGCCCCACCTTCCTTTCCCACAGGCCAGTAGGACAGAGAATAAGCATTGGCAATGAGCTGCAGGGGGGTTGCAAGGTCAGAGAGGTGGGCACACACCACCTTTATCTGGAAAGCTTGGGATGCAAAGCCCCCAGAGGGAGGACAGATGCCGTGGCCAGATCAGAAGCCAAAGGTCCTTGCTGGGTAGAAGCTGGGACTTCTGCAATCCCCTCCCTGGCCCAGGCTCCCTTCCCAACTCACTCTCTGCCCTGGTTTAGACTCCTCACACTCCGACAGGTCCCTCCAGGGCTGGGTGGAGTTGTCCTTTTGCAGCCACAGGCCTTCGGGGGTGCAGTAGCGGTACACATAGCCCTGCAGCACTGGGGAGACCAGGGAGCCAGCTGAGCCTCCCCCAGGGCCAGCTGCTCATACAGATGCCTGGCTTCCTGTCCCATCCTGGGGCCACTCCTGTTCTCTGGAATAGAACAGTTCCTTCTCCCTTGGTAATACTCTCCTAGCCCCGAACACACACACACACACACACACACACACACACACTCAACTTCCATCCCTGCCATATCCCATCCCCAGACACAGGAAGGATACACTAAGCTGGGGCTGCCTAGCCCCCATCGTTGGCCTTTCTTCTCCTCAGCTACTCTAGGATGCTGCCTTGGGTCCATTTCCACAGCCCTGTCTGCAGCCTCAAGTCACACACCTGACAAGGTCTCTGGCCCTGCCAATCCCTACAGCCACACACTCCCAGTTCTGATATGACCTTCTGGACTGAGCATCCACCTTCCTGCCACCTGGCTCAGGAAAAGTCTGAGGGGAGACACAGCCCTGCCCTCAGGGAGCTCCATTCTGAGGGGAGAAGCATCTTCACAGACTTCAGGCAATCAGGACCCTCACAGAGAGAAGGGAGACGTCCTCACAAAGGAGTCCCATGAATGTGGGCAAACGGAGACAGCCTACCCAGGCCTGCAGAACCGGGTGTGGTGGGGCGATGCCTGGCCGTCCACATCCACATCACATCGGAGTGTTTGGAGGCATGCCCTCACCCTGCCCCCTTCTCACTCACCAGGCAGGGAGGTCACAATTGCCCCCACATCTGATGTGAAGCCAAGAGGGGGAAGAGGGCGCTTAGCTGAATCTGAGAGGAAGCACCTGGTTGGTTGCCTCCTACCCTGAAGGGGAACTTGGGTAGTCATCAGGGACTACAGCCCCAGATGGAGTAGCGAGAGTTTAGGGGAGATCAAGGATAAACACCGGAGCCAGGAAAGAAATCCAGTAGAAGAGTCTGAAAAACAACTTTCACAGCTGTGGGAAGAAGGTGCTGAGGCCAAGTATGAGGGAGGAAGGAGAAGCCAGCAAGGTCCTGGGTAGCAGTGGCAGTTGGACGTTTGTGTCTCAGAGGTGGGAAAATACTCACCAAGACATCTGAATGAGGGCGAGAATGACAATCGCTGGGCCTACCCTTGAGGAGCAGTCATCCAGTACAGTCTTTAGTTTACAGACCCCAGAATTAGAGTCAGGGAGCAAATACGAGGCTGGATGGTGGAGAAGGGTGCCTCCAGGCATTTATTTGGAAAAGTTAAGGTTGCTGAGTCACAGAACTAGGGCCTGAGCTGAGCTTCTTCAGACGGAGGCTTACTGTGGAGTGGTGTACCCTTCGGGCATTTATCGGCAGCCCTAGAGAGCTTTGTAACAGGGTAGAGGCCAACCAGCGATACGGCGAAGGGGCTGAACACCAGAGCGCAAGGCTCAGAAGGGGCTGTCCCATCCAAAGAACCGAGGTTTTATAACCTGTGGACATCTTTAATGAACACTAAAAGTATATGGATTTCCTACTGGTCCTGCGTAGCCAAGGCAATGGACAATCAAAGCCAGCTGAAAAGCAGAGTGCAACGGGAGGGAGAGTCGGTGTCTGAGTTGGTTGGACGGTTGGAGGGTGGGGCATGTCTGACTTCTCACTCAAAAAAACTCACAGCCATGCAGTCTCTTTGACTCGCAGCAACCTTATAGGACAGCCCAGGGGGTTTCTGAGACCACAAATCCTTCCAGGAGTAGAAAGCTTTGTCTTTCTCCCGAGAGGCAGCGGGTGGTATCAGCTGTTGACTTTGCAGTTTGCAGCCCAGCACGTAACCAGTGATGCCACCCGGGTTCCTGGCTTCAGCCTCACAGAGGTCAGCCTGGGGTAAGGCAGAGGTGGAGTTTGATTTCTCTCCCCTGTCGATCTGGGAGAGGAGGGCAGATGCCACCTCCAGGTCACATTCGTTTTACACCCCCTCTCACCCTTCCCAACACACAGTGCTATGAAGTGGATCAGAGCCCAGGTATTTGGACTCTCTCTACAAGACCCTTGCTCTTCCTTAGCGTGGATCCTTGCTGCCCAACCCAGGCTCCCCCACTTTCTTCTCGGCCTCTTTTAGCTTTTCCAGAGACAAATCATAATGGATTGTATGGTGCATTCCTGCCAAAGAAAGAAACAAATAAGAAAGAGATGTTGAAACCCACTCCATTGTGCCTTTCAATGCAGCCTGGCTTGGACATGTTTGAAGATGTTCTTGATTCATGATATGAGGTCACATTGGGGCTAGGGTAGGGGGGGCTCTAGTACAGGATGGTGGTCTCAGACAAAAGAGAGGAACAGACAACAGACAAGGGAAGATGCTTGGGAAGAGAAATCCACAAGCCAAAGGCTGCTAAGAGACACCCAGGGTTACCAGAAGTTGGGAGGAGACAAAAACGGATCTTTCCCCATGAACTGAAAGAGTATAGCTGTTGTGAAGGCCTGAACTAAGACTCTGGACCCATGGGACAACCAACTTCTATTCTTTAAAGGAATCCACTTTGTAGTATTGTCTGACAGTGGCCCTCGGACACTCAGGCACAAATCCACAGCCAGGTCTCTCTCCAGGAGACAAAGCCTATCTGGTCACAGTGAAACGAAACAGCTTGCAGCATGACAGCTCCCTTCTCTCACTAAAGATGTATTTTAAAGGAGATATGACATAGGGAAGAAGCAGAGCTTGGAAATCTAAGACTCTGACAGTGGGGAGAAAGGTGGGAGTGCCCGTCCCAATGCCCTTCTGATAACATTAGAAGCAGACAAAGGCAGGCTAGGTTTTAGCCTTATGAAGGTCCTCTTGGGCCTTGAATGCCTGTCTTCTCTGCTCTGTGGAGGCCTGGTGTTCATCTGTACCTGGGGGTCGGCTCTTCTGAAAATGAGGCAAAAGCTGTTTGGGGCTGCAGATGCCCCCAGAGTGTTGATCCGGGAGCTAGACTGACTCCATGGAAAGGGAGAGGTGTCAAGAGACTTCTCTGGGGGAAGGGAGGGCAGCCTGTGTCATCAGGTGCCAAAGGCTGAGCTCCGACTGACAGCGACCAAACCCTGCTGGTCCTGGGCCTCCCTCACCACTGTTGCCAGTGTTCTTTTGCTGGTCATGAGCTTTTCAGTGGCTAATCCCCTAGATGTGGATTGCCTCTTCCTGCGTCGTACTCTGTTCTTAATCCGGATGCTCCACTGAAACCTGACCACTCTGGGTGACCCTGCTGGGATTTGAAATACCAGCGGCATAGTCTCTAGCCTCACATCAACTCGCAGTATGACACACGGACAGCCTTCAGGCATGGCTGATGCATACCACGTCACTTTTGATTGACCCCAGACTCAGCCCCAGTCATAACACCCACTTTTCAGCCGGCACCAGGTCTGACAAACAGTTTAGAAGGAAACAAAACAGAACCCGGTTGGCGTGGAGTCAATCCTGACCCAAGGCAACCCTGCGTGGATCAGAGCAGAACTGTCCTCCCCCAGGTCTTTCAGAAGGTTGCCAGACCTTTGTTCTGAGGGACATCTGGATGGGCTTGAACCACCAACCTTCCGGAGGAGGAGTGAGCACCCACGCCTCCCTGTGGATCCCCTTTGGGGTCCCCTCCCTGCCTCACCAAGCCTTGATAATTCATAAATTACTCTTTTGTCATGTCTTACACTGTCCAATGTCTCCCTTCACCCACTTTCTGTTGTCTCTCACCCAAGGAAGGGGCTATATGTAGATCCTTGTAATCGGTTCCCCCTTTCTCCTCCCACCTTCCCAGGCCCCTCCTGGACTATTAGTGGTCCTGAGGAGTTTATCCATCCTGAATTCCCTGTGTTTCCAGCTCTTATCTGTTCCTGTGCACATCCCCTGGTCTGGCCAAATTTGTAAGGTAGAAGTGGGATCATGATAGTCAGGGTGGGGGGGGGGAGGAAGTATTAAAGAACTAGAGGAAATGTTTCATAATTGCTACACTGCACACCCTGATTGGTTTGTCTCCTCCCCAGGACCCTTCTGTAAGGGGATATCCAGTCGCCTAAAGATAGGCTTTGGGTCTCCACTCCACACTTCAGAAAGGTGAGCATCATGGAATGCCAGTTGAATAAAATTAAAAATATATATATATATCCCCATCATCATATATAAGTATATTTACATATGCATATGCCTGTATTTAGACTTCTATAAATGCCCTTTGCCTTCTAGTTCTTTCCTCTATTTACTTTTACTTTCCTCTTGTCCCACTATCATGTTCAGCCTTCATTTGGGTTTCAGTCATTCCTCTCAGTTACATTGCCCTTGATCAAGGTTATCAGGCCTCCTACCCGCTTCTCGCCATTGATTTTAGATCACTTGTTGTTCCCTTGCCCCTGGGTTTGTAACACTTCCTTTCTCCTACCTCCCCCTCTTCACTGTTGCCCAATGTTGGTGCTTTTATAGTCAAGGATTTTGCCTAATTTCCTGATGATTGAACTACAATGTTTCTATAAATTGTTAGTGAATCTATAAACAATAAAAAACATGTTTAAAAAGCTTATAGTCAGTTACCAGTGATGTTATAACTAATACTATTATAAGACAACATAGAAAGATTTCACGAGACAATTTTGTCATCAGTACTCATGAATCTAAGAAATACCAGTTAAATAATTTACAACTATATGAAGGAGCGGCCTTGAAAAGTTTCTGGAAAAATGGAATGAAGAGAATAGGATGTTCCCATGAACTTTTTCAGGTCCCCTTTCCTTTGTTTAATCATATTCTATGATAAAATGATGAGAAATATTACCAAAGATTCTACATGGTCTGGTATGGGAGAAGAAGGCCCAGCTAGAGGGGAGTCAGTGACATTGTGAGCTCCTGCCCTGGGCGACACCCAACCTAGTAATATCGCTGTTTAACCCCATTCCTCAGATGAAAAGTCGAGCCTCTGAGAGATTGTTTAGCCAGGAAGTAGCAGGGTCAGGTCCAAACTCTGACTCCAGGGGCCCAAACTAAACGTCCTCTCATGTCAAAAATGGCCATTCACCCTTTCTCCTCTGCACTGACACTGGGTTCAGATTTCTGGACATCCAGCCCCCTCCCAGCAGGTTCTCTTTGCCTGTGCGGACCCCCAGGAGCCTGCACCCACTTCCTGGTCAGTTGAAGGGGGGGCAAAGGCATGTACAGATGTGTCCATTACTGACACAAGTCAGAGGCTCATTCTGTCCTTGAGAACGCAACTCGGCTGTGAGTTCTATTAATAATCCTTTATTACCAAGCTCACTGCCATAGAGTCCCTGTCAATTCATAGCAATCCCACAGGTCAAGGTAGTACTGTCCCCTGTGAGTTTCTGAGGTGGTAACACTTCGTTGGCATAGAAAGTTCCACCTTTCCCTTGCAGAGTTGGTGGTTTCAAATTGCCTACTGTGGCGGTCATGTACTTTAGTGTCGATTTCATGATTGGGAGTGTTGGGGTGGAGTGTAGCCTGTTGACTCTGGAGACAGCCAATGAGACCTCTGTGTGGGCATGGCTTTCTCTGACAATTCTAGGAAATCTTGCGGTATTTCCCCTGTGGCAGTGAAAGACTATAGACTCAGTTCCTTGGAGACACACTACTGACAAGACAAGATGGCAGCATAGACCTTGAGTCCTAGGAGCTGGAGGAGCTGGAGGAGAAGCCGCACAGGCTTACCCTGATGAAACCAGACCTCTGAGGCTGAAAAAGCCACAGAGAGACCCCCGCTAGCACTGAGATGCTTCTACCATCAATGGATACTGCTGATGGACCCTAAGCCCTGGAAGCGAGGAGCCATGGGGAGACCCCTGCCAGTTCTGAGATGTTTCTACTGCCACTGGATACACAAGACTCTGCACTCACTGGCCTGTGATTATCTCGGTGTCATTGCAAGTGCTTTGTGAGTCAGAAGGAGACTTTATAGACTGGTATTGGACATATGGGCTAATATCAGATTTATGACCTTGGACCGGTCTGGGTTGGGATGTTTTCTCAGTGTTCCATTCCTCTTGTATATCAACCTTTCCCTGATATCCATCTGCGTGTTTATGAATTTGTTTCTCTAGTCTACTCGGACTGACACATCTGTCTTTTAGTGAGCAGCCCAAGCAGGGGCATTTCTTGGCTGGGTTCATGGTCCCTGGATACCAGTCTTGGTGAGAGTCGAAGAGGGATGGGGGTGCATGGAGTGGGGGTGGTATTTGTGTCCCAGCACAGCTGTGCTGATCAACCTAGCTTTGTTAGGCCTCAATTGCTGCTGTTAAGAGCCATCAAGTGGGTTGCACTCGTGTTGAGCCTAGGTACAAAAACCAAACACTAATGGCCCGTTTTCAAAATCCTCACACCCATTGCTGTGTTTGAGTCCATCGTTGCAGACACTGGGTCCATCCATCTCACCAGGGGTCTTCCTCTTTGTCACTGACTCGCTACTTTATTAAGCATGATGTCCCTTTCCGGGGACTGATCTCTCCTGATCACATGTCCAAAGTGTAAGAGATAAAGCCTCACCATCCTCATGCCCAAGAGACATTCTGGCTGAACTTATCTCAACGCAGATGTGCGTGCAGTAATTCCTCCCTGGTCTTTCTTGTTCAGTGTCCAGTTTTCACATGTATATGAGATAACTGAAAAATAACACAGCTCGGATAAGGCACACCTTAGGCCTCGAGGTATCCCCTTTGCCTTTTAAGGCATTAAAAAGGTGTTTTTCAGCAGAATCACCCAGGGCAATAAATCCTAGGTGCCAATTGTGGATCAAAAGTAAGTCTAATTCCTTGATGACTTCAATGCTTTATGCATTTATCATCATGTAGCGTAATGGTCCAGTTGTGAGGATTTTTTTTTTTTTATGTTGTGGTGCGATCCATACTGAAGGCTGTGGTCTTTGATCTTCATCAGTAATTGCTTCAAGTTCTCTTCGCTTTCAACAAGCACGATTCTCTGCTTATTGTAGATTGTTAATAAGTCTCCTCTAATCCTGTTGTTACTTTCTTCTTCATGTAATCCAGCTTCTTGGATCATCTGCTCATCATTCAGAGTGAAGAAGTATGGCGAAAGGATAAAATCCCAACCAACACTTTTCCTCATTTGAAACCATGCAAAAGCCCCATGGCCATTTGACTTTTGGTCTACATACAGGCTGCCCATGAGCACCATGAAATGTTCTGGAATTTACATTCTTGACAATATTATCCAATAGAATATATTTGCGTAGTCAATAAGGCAAAAGTAAAATCTCTTTCTGGCATTCCTTACTCTTAGCCAAGATCCATCTGACATCAGCAATGATATCCCTTGTTCGACATTCCCTTCTTAATTCCCAACAGCTTACTGTCTGTATACTGCTGTGTTAGGCCGGGTAGACTAGAGAAACAAATTTCATGGACACTTAAATCTGTGTAAGAGAGAACTTTATATCACACAGCAATTGTACACTAATAAAACATCCCAGCCCAGTCCAGACCCACTTGATAAGTCTGACATTATCCCATATGTTCATACTAGTCCATAAATTCCACTTTAGACTCATGCAGCCATGCAATGATGCAAATGCAGGAAGATCACAGGCCAGTGGGTGGAAAGTCTTGTGGATCCAGTGGTGGTGGAAGCATTTCAGCACTGGTCTAGGTCGCCACATGGTCTTCCAGCTCCAAAGTTCTGGCTCTATCAGCTTAGTTCCCTGTGACTCATCAACAGGAATGTTTTGCAGGGAGTAAGCTTCCAGCAAGCTATTTATCTCCTTTATGCCTCCAAATAAGGTCATCAAGCTGGGACCTGATTGACAGACTAAGCTTCACCCTTCACTCTTAATAGTCTCAAGTTGACAACAGATTATATAGCTACCACAGACCACCCCTTGTCAACTAGACACTTTAACACAACTCTCTAGCCATATGTAATTTTCAAACAAACAATAATAAAGTCAATCTGTATCTAGCAAATAAAACTAAAATGTATACAATCAAAAAATGGGCCACCCTCATTTAAATAAAAAATTCTATAAGAGAGCAAAACAAAAATATTCTAAACTTATGTGAAAACCTACACTTTAATCCTAAAATCCTATGTATATATTCCAGTACCTATCAAAGTTTGTAAGCCAATCACGTCCTGCCTTTATCCTTCTCATTTTGGGTATGCAATTTCTATACTGATTACTTACATCAACCCAGTGCTCTGAGGAGACACTCATATTCTTCGGTGTGAAGAATTTTTATTCCAGTTGGAACCTTATAGAGTTCACATCCATAAGCAAAGTCAAATCAGGACAGGCCATCCATAAAGTCAGCACCAATATGCACCAGTTAACAAGCTCAAAAGTCTTTATCTAGTCAGATTCTGATCAAGTTAATGCAGACTGCCTAAATTCACTATGAGCTGCCTCACTAAACCTCACCAGGGTGCTCACTGGCTGCCTTGCCTTTAGATCATGAACTTCAGACTACTTAACTTCTCCTCTAGTTCCTGCAAACAAGGTCCATGGGTGCCAGTGGGCAGACTTAACCTGTCTTTCTATTGCTGCTATTCTTCCACTTCTACTCAATGAGGGAATCCAGGTGGTCACCTATCAAGCATTTCATCCTGCCCACAGACTTCCTTTAACATTTAGTCCTAGAGAGGGGTTTTCTTCATGGTTCCAGATGTTTTTCTAGTTTCTGACAAAAACTAGTCCAACATTTAAAAATCCGAAGAATTCCTTTTTTTCCTTTCACAACCCCCTAAGCAAGTCTCTTCACCTTCAAATGTCTCAAGCACTCAAGACATTGGATGGGGCTTGTCTTTTCTGAGTCTTCTATGCAGGCTGTCCTAAGCAAATGGCTGAATACAAGTGGGCTTCCAAGTTCTCTATTTTCATATTTCCCAATAATCATTTCTATTCATTGCTATATCAATGACAATAAGCAGAGGAAATCAGTGTAAACAAAGTAGAATCAGATACTAAATTCAATTCTTAAAAAGTCAAGTTCAATCCTTATCTATTTATCTTAATCCTTATCTAAACTATTCAATTAATACAAAATATGGGATTAGGCATCTTGACTGCATCAAGCTAGAGCCTTCTAGCATCCATTTTGACCTTCTCTCAGCCACTTTCACTAAGCAACATGGTCTCAGAGAAGTTCAAGAGGCAATTTTGCCACCTGAACTCAAGATTCACATTTATCATAATCATTTTCACCATTGCAGACAGGAATAACTAAAGACAACAACTAAAGAAAATAATCAAAACTTTAATTATTCTTTCCCATAGTCTTTCCAGAAAACAACCCAGTAAACTGCATGGCCATTTCTGACCTCTGGCTAGCCATAAAAGCAAAACTACCATGAGGCAGAGATCACACAAACATCCACTCTTCATCTTTTGGGGGGGGGGGGTGGAGGAATCACTGCCCTGTTGGGAGTAGGAAGCCCAGCCTTGCTCCTGGAGAGCTGCTGCTGGATTTGAACTGTCAACCCTGTGGACCACAGTCCCGCATACAAGCACTATGCCACCAGAGCTCAGCCCCCCACTCTTCATCTTTATGATTTGTTTCCGTAGTACCCCATTCTTGGTACCATAATGTGTTAGGGTAGACTAGAGAAACAAATTCATAGACACCCATATGTGTATAAGAAAACTTTGAGAGCTGAACCCGGATGGCATAAGTGGTTGAGTGCGGGGCTGCAGAACCTTGGGTTTGGTGGTTCAAATCCAGCGTTGGCCCTCAGGAGCAGTGCAGGGTAGCTCCCACGACCACCAGAAGGCAGTGATGCCCACACCAAAAAAAAAAAAAAAGAAAGAGCTTTATATACAAGGTCTATTGAATATTGAGAAGATATCCCAGTCCAGATCAAGTCGATAAGTCTGATATTAGCCCATATATCTGATACAAATCTATAAATTCCTCTTCAGATTCACAAAACACATGCAATGACACTAAATGCAGGAAGATTACAGGTCAATAGTTGGAAAGTCTTTCAGTGCATTCAGTGGCAGTGTAAGCATCTCAGCACTAGCATGGGTCTCCATGTGGCTCCTTCAGCTCCAGGGCTCTAGTATCACTGCATGTGTCTGGTCATAAGGAATACCAAGCAGAGTATGTGTGTCCTGTCTCCAGTGAGCTATTTATCTTCTTAGCATCTGTGACATTTGTGATTGTTGCCATAATTCTGAATACTAGTCAAGTTAAACTTTAAAAGTTTATGGGTTTTCCCTATACGCTCACTGCCATTGAGTTGACTCCTAAATAGACTCACATCAACCTTAGATGGAGTTTTCCGAGGCTATCAATCTTGACAGGAGCAGATGGCCTCAACTTTTCCCTTTGGAGTGGCAGGTAGCTTGTACTGCCAATTTGGGTAGCCACTACAACTCCTGGCTTTTCTTTTTAAGTATAGGGATATTATCTTGCCATTATCAGCATCCATTTTAGGAAATATCTTAAATTTTTTTAAAATAAATCATTTTGCTGGGGGCTCTGACAGCTCTTACAACAATCCATGCATCAATTGTATCAAGCGTTTGTACATATGCTGCCAAAATGTTCTTTTTGACAATAAATGTGAAGCCACTACTCTTTAATCTGTTATTGCTGGTACAGTAGATCATATGATTGTCTAATTCAAAATTGGTCAATTCTAGTTTATGTCGGCTCACTCATGTTTAGGATACCAATCTCCAAGTACTTCATTTCATTTGTGGCTTCACATTTTCCTTTGTACAGCCCACCCTTCAATTACTCGAGGATGTTTGCAATCCTTTCTTCTCGCTTTGCATTGAGCCATATGAGTAAGTGAAGGTACCCCAAGTTCCACTCTCTTCACATCATTCAAGTTGACTTGATGTTGAGGAGGTAGCTCTTCTCCAGTCGTATTTTCGAGTGCCTTCAGATCTGAGAGTCTCATTTTCCAGCACTGCATCTGCTCTATCAGCCAACGTCCTGCTGCTATCCACAAACTTTTCACTGCCCCCACCCCTCCGCTCATCTTTTCCCCCATGAAGATCACCAGATCTTCTACCCAATCTATCTTAGTCTGGAAGCTCTGTTGAAACCTCCCCCCGATGTGGGATCTCGCTGGCAGTTGAAACATGGGTGACAGGGATGCCAGCATCAAAGCAACACGCAAGCCATCACAGTGCAACAGTCTGACAAAGGTGTCCTAGCCCGGAAGGAGATGGTAAATCACCGCTGGGGAAATGGCTTAAGTCTCGTTAACACAGAGAGATGACTAAATGCCAGGAGGCCCAGGGATACTTTATTAAGTCAGACCCTGGTGCTGGAAATAAAGCTCCCAATTAAACACTTCCTCTCCCGGAAACAGCCTCGGCATCAGTAATCAAGCGAACAGCCGCCCTTCCACGTGGATGTGGGCACTTAGGGCTGTGAAGGGCTTCTCATGAATCCATTAGTCCCTGCACCCTGGCAACAAGGTGGCCAGTAAAGTGAGGTGCCTGGCGCGTTGTAAGCCTTCAAGATGTGGCCACAGTGGCATCTCTGCAGCTGCCCACACCCTGATTTATCAAACGGGCACGTCTTCACTGCAGCTGGACCTGGAAGCTTGGCACTACCCCAAACAGAACTCCTCCGGGTGTTCCTCTCCCCTTGGCAACCCAGGCCTGTGGTAAACGCTCCCAGCTCAACATCACTCTGGGGAGGCACCTGTCAGAGTTTCCAAGAATTGTGAATGACTGGCGGTTTTAAAAGCATTTTATGACTCTCATATAATTAGAACTAAACCAACAAACAGGTAGGGATCAGGAGGGGGTGCAGCTAATGAGGCTGGAATGATTTGTAACGAGCACATCAGCTGTTTGTGGGTAAACCCGGCTGCTGAAGGGCCCTTAGGCAGCAAACAGACTCTCTGCAGCCACTCAGACCTCTCCGTGAAGATCTTGTTTACACGAGGCATTTCCTTTGAAAACCTCCCTTCCTTGACTCGTCTGCTCTGGCTCTCTTGGCATAAACCTGACTCTCAAATTGTGAATAGAGAATTCAGAATGCAGGGGCTTGACGGGAGTCTCTGGGGCCCTGGAGAGCCCTGAGTCAGGAGGCCTGCTCCCCCATCTCCACCTGCCTGTCTTGTCAGGCCAGGTCCAGCATCACCACTCCCTGGAGGTCTCACCCCAGGCAGAAGAGCTGGTTCTGTCACCCTCCACCTCAGACCTGGGAAGCTATTATGGTTCCCATTTATGGATGAGCAAACTGAGGCTTGGAAAGGTGAAGGCGAGATGTCCAGAGTTCCAAAACTCAGTGAGGGCAGAACCAGGAGTTCTCATTTTGTGACCCGCCATTTGGGGAGGACTGTCTGAGCTGCTGACCCACTTAGAACTATGGTGGAAGGAGGGATTCCCCCTTCTACACACACACACACACACACACACACACACACACACACACACACCCCTTCCCTAGCTCCTAACACATATCCAGAAAATGTTTTGACTCTAATTCTCTCCCTAGTTGTCCCCATCTCTCCCTTGCTCCGTCCCCCAGGAGGTTGGCCCCTGTGGAGAGCATCCTTTGAGCTCTCTGCCTTCCATCGAGGAGCTCTGGAAGCACGGTGAATAAAGCATGGGGATGCTAACCACGAAGTCAGCAGTTTGAGCCCACCAGCTGCACCATGGACGAAAAATGAGGTTTTTCTGCTCCCGTCCTAAGTGACAAACTCAGAAACCCTCAGGGGAAGTCCTACTCTGTCCTACAGGCTCGCCATGACTCAAGATTGACCGCATGGCAGTGGGCGGGCCTCCTATTGAGTTGGGCTCCTGGGAAGCGCCAGCAGGAGGCAGGAGGCTGGGAGGGGAGAGAGGCTGGGGTCTTTCTGCCCTGCATCCTCTTGGGTTCACTTCAGAGGCTCTGGCCTGTGGCTTTTCCTCTCTGTGGTCACAGCCTCGCCGGCCTCCATATATGGCTCCATTACCTCGTGGGGGGCCCCATCACCCCGTCCCTGCCTCCTTGTTTCTTGGGTCTGGAGATGGTAAGGCTTCCTATGACTGCAGCATGTGGGGATGTGTTTCTGGGCCCCTTTCTGCCCAGTCTTCTTCCAAAATCTCAGCTCAGTCTATTTTCTGTTGGTGCCTCATTGGATAGGGCCTCTTTCTTCCTCTTCACCCACAACACTCCCTCTGAAGTTTCCCCACCCTCTGAAGTTTCTCCCTTGCCTAGATTCAGAAAGCTCCCACCCTCCCACCCCCGCCAGGTGGGAATCAGGGAGTCACCGACCAGACTTTGCCAGGGTGAGCAGCCCAACCAGGCCAGAGACAGCATGCCCACTGCCTGAACGTGGGGCGGGTGTCTCTGAGGGTCCCTAACTCAGGCTGAGAGGAGCGGTAGGCTGGGTAGGTGGTGCTTGAGTGTCACGGAGGAGTAAATTAGTCTGGGGAGCCGGGTGCAGGGAGGGGGGTGCAGAGGCTGGCAGGGGGCCTGTGCAGGGCCGTTATCTTCATGGAGAAAGCAATAAAACCATGTTCGCTCATAAACGGGCACCACCAGGACCTATTTCCTGCTCAAATAAAATTAAAGGTGATGGATGGAGCCGCAGGCAGCGGGCAGAGCTGGGGAAGGCTTAGTGCTGAGTGATGGACCCTGTCCTGGGTCTGGCTCCCTGGGGTCTAGAGGCCCGGCAGAAGCTGACCAACTGTTCATCCCAAATCTTCAAGATCCACAGTGTGTGTGTATGGGGTGGGGGGGGGTGCACAGGGGTTGGGGGTGAGGGGCCTGAGGAACAATATGGGGAGAGAAGAACCATAGTGACCACGTGGTAAGAACCTGCCCTCCATCCAACACCCTCAACGTCACCCAACTTGGTGCCCGTCTCCCAGACGCAAGACCGGCAAGACCCTCCCTGTCTCCATGTCCAGACACAGACCCAACCAGAGAGTTTGACCACAAGACATGCACGCGGGAACCTGAGGAAGCAATTCAGCACACTGCCTATGAGCCAGGCGCCTGGGGGGATAGCTGGGTGAACTTGGAAAGGTCACTTTGCACCTCTGGGCCTCTGTTTCCCCATGTGTACAATGGGGATGGGTTACAAGAGTGCCCCCTTCAGAAGGTGGTTGTCAAGAGGAAATGTCTGTCAGTGCAGAAAGTGCTTTCCACAGGCCCAGGCTGGGGAGGACCCGTGTGAAGAGCTGGAACCCCCTCTGTGTTTCGTGGAGCCTACCCCCTACCCTACATGAGGTGGGCATTGGGGAGGGGGGGTGCTGAAAGACAGAGCCTATTCAGGAGGGTCCAGTCCTGTGCCCTCTGGATGTTCCAGGTCCCTGATGTTCCACAAAGCTTCCTTCGGGGGGACCTGGGACAACTCCCGGACCAGCCTCCTCCTCACCCCATTTCCAGGGCAGGCTCCTGCTGGCTCTCAGGCCCTTTCCTCACGCCCCAAGGGAGACGACAGGCCAACTAACTCCTGTGGTTCGGTTCTGCTCCTCGCCACGTCCCTTGGAGCAAAGGACGGAAACCTTCCAGGACCTCAGCTTGCTCCTCCGCACAGTGGGCATCATCGGTACACGATGTGTTTGGTTAAGATGGCATCGCGGGGAGGTATGTGTGGTTAACACACTCATCTGCTCATTGGAAGTCTGGAGATTCGAGCCTACCCAGCTGCACCTCGGAAGAAAAGCCTGGCAATCTCATTCCAAAAAAAAAAAAATCTACTCTGACACACACACAGTCACCTGGTGGTCACCACTCTGTTTTAGGGCAGGACCTGGCACAAAAGAGGCACTCGTTACATATTGACTCTGGTGCCATGGAAGAGGGGGCACTTAGCATCTCCTGTTACCCCTCCTGGTGCCTGGCTGGGGCTGGGCTCAGTGTGGGAACCCGGGATAGCTGAGTAGCAGTGTGTGTGTGTGTGTGTGTGTGTGTGTGTGTGTGTAGCATATCAAGTGCCCCTGTAGTCAGAGATTCGCTACTCCAACAACCCACCCATGACCCAGGTCTTCTCTCCTGCATCAGCCAGAGGAAGTTGGGGAAGGTCTCACCCATGCCCTGCTCCCATCTGGTTAGATCAGTGAATCCTGGAAGTGGCTAGGAGTGTGGCAAGGTGCCCCTTCAAATCGTGGGTGGTTGCGCACACACACACATCACGAACACACACATACACACACTTCAAAAGCAATGTCACCCCTATGCTTCCCTCCCCAAAGATCTGTCCCAAATATCTTGACTGCCAATTAGGGTATGAAGGGCAAGTCTTCATACAGGCCCTCCCCTCACTCCTTGGGTACACACACACTTGTCAACTTCATGCTCCACTGCATATGCCCCTGCCCCCGAGGAAAGGCAGGCAGACCATTCACTGAGAGGTAGAGGGGTGTGTGTCCAAGGAAAGGAGCCCCCCCACCGCCCCCGCCCAGCTCCCAGCCTCCTGGATACAAGGGAAAAATGATGTGTGGTCAAGGGACTCACCGCTGCCGGCCCAGGGCAGGTACCAGGGGCAGCTGACATTCACGAAGGAGCCTGGCAGCCCATCCGGCCAGCAGGCATAGTCGTCAAAAGTCCGGTTGCAGAACAGGCCTAGGTGGAGAGGGAAAAGGCTGGGAGCTCTGCCTGGCCAGTTGTGTCTACCCAACCTCTCCCCGCCCATCCACTGTAGAGGCCACCAGCCGGGAGAGCGAAGGCCTTCAACTGGTTCACCTCTGCTGTGCCGGGCAAAAGTGGCGCCGAGGGGCTCTGTCACTTCTCAGTCCTAGGCCCTTGAGCAAGTTACTTAACTTCTCTGAGTCTCTGTCCTGTCTGCAAAGTGCAAGACTACCCTGCCCCACAGGGCTTTGCGTGGATCAATAATGACTTTTTGTTTTGTTTTGGGGTTTTTTTGGGGGGGGAGCATCACTACCCTCTGGTGGGAGTGGGAGGCTCAGCCTTGGTCCTGGAGAGCTGCTGCTGGATTTGAACCGCCAACCCTGTGGGCTGCAGTCCCGCACTCAACCACTATGCCACCGGGGCTCAGCCCTCAGGAACTGCTTTATAAGGATAGGTACTGCATGGAGGCAGACCCTCGGTCAATGCTCAATGCATGCCCCCCCCCACCCCCACCCCACCAGGCCCGTTGTAACAGGACCCAGATGAAAGATAAAGGGAGACAGCAGCTCACAGGTACGATAGATGCTTCCTAAGGTCGGGCTTCATTGCTGCAGCAGGATTTGAACACTCGGGCTGGTCTGGCTCCGATCCCATGCCTTGTCAAACCCTCCACAAACTCCCCCCTAACACATAGTCCTGCTGCTGCTGCTGTTGTTAGGGCGACAGCCCCAAACACTGTCGGTCCTGTGCCGTCTTCACCATCTGCTTGGGCCCATCTGTTTGGGCCTCTGATTGCTGAAGTCGCCTCATCCGTTCATCTTGTCCACGGCCTTCCTCCTTTTTTAAAAGCCGATCCTCTGTTTTGCCAAGCAGGGTGTCCTTTCCCAGGGGCCTGACCGAAGACTCATTTCTAAGGAGCGACCTGGTGGTACTTCTTTACGTCTGGTGGGTTTGTTGGTCCAGCAACCCTGGGGACTTGGGGCGTCACTTGCCATTACCATAAGGCAAACGGTTGCCCTTGACTTCCTGCGAATTGCCTAATTGCCCGGCTGCCACGTGCAGCTGAGTGAACCTACCGGCTTGGGTCCAGGAAAGGGCCTCTGAGGCGAGGCTGTGCAGCTGTTCCTACAAACACGCGGCATGGACTCTGGTAGGTGCGGATCGTCCTCACTTTCCACAGATCTCGGGAGCAGCCACCACCCCTCTCCCGGGGGAGGCTGAAGTGCTGGTACGCTGTAGTCCCGTCGGAAGACTCAGAGGGGATGAGGAAGAAAGAGCTGGTGGTCCACTTCCAAAGATCGGCTCACGAAACTCCCAAGGGACCACAACGGTCCAGTGAGCGCGAGCTCAGGGTGGGCGGCCTGGGACCTGGTGGGGTTTTGTTCTACTGGGTTTGGGAGTTGCCAAACCCAGGGGGTGGCCTGCTTGACAGGATGACAAAGCTCACGTCCAGGCAGGGAGAGGTCATGGAAGACGGTGAATGGGAAGGGCCAGGCCCTCTCTTTGGGGCATAGGATTAGGGCAGCACCTCCAAAGCCAGCCGCAGGGCAAATGGAGAAAAGTCAGAAATCGGTGGAAAGCCCGGGGGAAGATTTCCTGGAGGAGGGAGTTCCATCAAAGTCGGACTTGGCTGAAGCTGTGGATTCATATTAGGTGAGAGCAGGGCAGGGAGACACGGCAGGTGCAGGGCACAGCTTGGACGGGGGCAGGTTTTCAGTTCTGCGTGGCATCCTGGAGAGTCCAAGGGCACCCAGCTACGGACTCCCCCAAAGTCCCGGCTGAGTGGGGAGCAACCGGCAGACTCACCTGTGGACGGGGCCGGGGCCTCCTTCAGAAAGTGCTGGCACTCTTGCCGGTATTCCCGCCATCTCTGCACGGTCTCCGAGAGGGACACGGTGGCACCCTGCGGGGAGCCAGAGGTGGGGAGGCAAGGGTACACACTCTGCCACCCAGCCTCACCCCCCACCACACACACTTGGTTTATCTCCTGTGACCTTGGAGGCCCAAACCTGCCCCGCTGCCCTCAATCTCTGAAAGAAGGGAGAGAAGGAGCCACAAAAGAGACGCGTCTCCATCCTCATCTTGTGAGGGAGGCAGGTGCTCAGCTGACCTAACAGTGGCCGCGGACTCCCTACAGCCTGATAGGACAGACCCCAGAGAACCGCCCCAGCAAGTTTCCTGTGATCCTGAGGGGAACAGACGGCCACATCTTCCTGGGAGTGCTGGTGGGTTTGAACTGTTGGCTTTGGGGTTGACAGTCAGGCATTTAACCAGTGGGCCACCAGGGGTCCTTAGTGGGTATCTTGCCAATGTCTATTGAATCCGTGCTTTGGGGGAATTGATGGGAAGGTGGGGGTGTGGATGATTACACATGGGGACGCTGACAGCAAGGCCAAACCACCAGGGGCTCCCCAGGAAGAAAGATGGAGCATTCAGAGTGCTCCCATAAAGAGTTATTGTTGGAAATCCACAGGGGCTGGTCTACTCTCTTCTCAAGAGTTGGCATTGACTCAATGGCCATGAGTTTGGATCTTACTCCTGCTCTCAGTTGATGTCCCCTAAGAGAGGGAAGACTTCCTGGGACCCAAGACCTCCCCACTGTCATGTGCTCCTCTCTGTCCTTCATCCAGTCAGCCCACCAGAGAGGTTCTTGCACTTTGTATCGTGGTAGAAGACAAGGAATCTGCATGTCCAGAGTAGGACAAGGACTGAAAGTAGGTCTCCCGAGACGAGCCAGTCAGGGTGCAGTGTAGTGATGCTGAAACATGCAGCTTTCCTCCAGTTCTTAAGTGCGTCCTACCCCCCACTATCATGATCCCAATTCTACCTTATAAATCCGGCTAGACCAGTGAATGTACACTGGAGACGGAAACATGGGGAATTCAGGACAGATGATCCCTTCAGGATCAGGGGTGAGAGTGGTGATACCGGGAGGGTGGAGGGAAGGTGGAGTAGAAAGGGGGAACCGATTATAAGCAGCTACATAGAACTGCTTCCCTGAGGTACGGACACAGGGAAGTGGGTGAAGGGAGACATTGATAGTGTAAATAATTTATAAATTACCAAGTGTTCATGAGGGAAGGGGAGCAGGGAGGGGGGGGGAAATGAGGAGCTGATACCAAGGGCTTCAGTAGAAAGCAAATGTGTTGAGAATGATGAGGGCAACAAATGTACATATGTGCTTGGCATACAATGGATAGATAGGTGGATTGTGGTAAGAGTTGTATGAGCCCTCCAAAAAATGATTTTTAAAAAAACCAAGATCCTTTAGTGACTTGGAGTACTTAGGTTAGAGCCCCAAGTGGCCCAGATCAGGGAAAGAGATGGGATGTGGGGTGTGGTGGGATTCAAAATTACAGAGCCTGGAATAGCCTCCATTAGCCGTCCATGTTCAAAATATCCAAGCAAGTTATCGCCACCGGCTTTCTCTAACAGCAAGACAACCACCTGCCCGGCCCTCTGTATCAATCAGGAGGAGGAGTCCTCAGAACGTGGGTGAAGGGACCTGAAAGTTCTAGCACATCGAGGGCAGGTCTGTAAGGAGAGCCCTTCATCTCTGTGTATGAAGGGTGTGCGCACCTTGATTTTCAGAGAAGGGAACAGAATTCTGAGGACACAGCACCTCAAAGGCCCACCTAAGTGAAAAGTGGTCCTTCTGACGTGTTTGTGCATTTCCTTTGGATGAGGTTTGGGATTGTGGCTTTAAAGATGAATTTATTGGTTTCTGAAAGGCTTTCAAGATGGTCAGTATTTCGGCTTGGAGGCTGTCGACTCCGAGTCACTGTGCATGGTTTCCCGTAGGTATGTCATCCAGGTGGCCGTGGGGACTCAGCCAGTGGTTGGTCACTCTCGAGAAAGACCCAGTGATGGACTTTGCCACCTGGGATCGCTCTGATTCAGAATGCACTCGCCAGCACCAGCCACGGAATGTGGGGCTCACGGCACAATGCCACGTTGTAAAATCACACCTTAGGCACAGACATGTGTACTGAAGGGAAAGTTGCTCATTTTTAAGGCTCATCGTCTTGACTCATGGTACCTGGAGAATGAACTGGAACCGGTGTCCAGGGAACTTTTACTTCCCTGGTCTGAGCTGGGTCTATAAAATACTGTCACCACCCCACCTCGCCCAGGTCCTGAAAGACACAGGGCGGGATTCCTCAAGGGCTCATTCCTTGCTGTGGACGAAGCCCCAGGGAAGGGACCAAGCTTGTGTCCAGCTTCACAACCTCCTTGGTTGGACTAAGCATGCTGAGGACCTAGGTGGGGGCTGCTCTGAAGGATACTGCTCTTTGGAAGTCCCAGGTCAGGTGTATTTATTCTCAAACCATACTCACTGCCATTGAGTTCATTCCGACTCAAAGTGACTATATCGGACAGGGCAGAACTGCCCCTGGGGGTTTCGGAGACCGTAGCTCTTTATGGGAACAGACGGCCTTGTCTTTCTTCTGCAGAGAGGCTGGGGGTTGCAATCTGCTGGGCCTGTACCAGTTATACCACCAGGGCCCCTAAGGAAGCGCACTCCACAGAGACAGTATCATCGTTTCAGCCACCACGGAAGGGCCCTCACTGTTCCCCAAGAGCCGGTCCTGATCAGTCTGCCTCGGCCCCCTGCGCCCTCTTTGCCTTCTCCCTTCTTGGTCCATGTAAAGGTGTTCTCCTCACATCCCCTGGATGCAGCAGCTTCTGGTGGGAGGGCTAAGAGATGGGAGAAATCCCCCTTCTGCTCTTTTTAACAAAGGAGAGCAGGCAGGGCAGAGTGCCTCTGTTGGCAATGGGGCGGGCTCGTCTGGGGCAGAGAAATCCAGGGGAACTATAGGGATCTTGCTGGGGGGTGGGGAGGTGGGAGGGGAGGTTGTTAGAGGTTAAGGGTAGCACCCTGAAGACTAATCTGCTCGCCCACAGCCCAGGCAGCCTCCTGAGGACAGGGTTGTGTCTCCCCTCAGACTGGGGGTCAGAGGGCAAGGTTGTGTCTCCCCTCAGACTGGGGGCCCAGAAAGCAGCCTCTGGTCTTCTCCCTGCATCAGCTCATGGTTTCCAAAAATTGTTCACCGACCTTCCTTTCCCTCCAACCCCAGCACAAACTCCCCAGACCTCCACCCTCTTCCCCATGCGATGTTCATGGATGCCCTCACAATGCCAGTATCAAGGGCACCCAGAATGACAAGCGCCTAGGGTCAGAGGTCAAACAGTCTGAAGATCAGTGTCATGTGTACAAGTGGTACCAGGTGGACCGTAGGGCAGGGCCAGGTGCAGAGTTCAGAGGCCTAGGGTGCACAGGGGACCAAAAAGGGGGTACTGGGTTTGGACGTCGGGGAGAGATGTGGGCCTAGTGAGGAGGGAAGTGGGCTCGGAGGGAGTGCAGTAGAGGCCAGATGTGGGGGTGGGAGTGCTCCACTGGTCTGGAGAGCAGGAGACCAGTGGGGTGTTCAGAAAGAAATTCTGGAGGAGGCAGAAAAGGACAGAAGGGATCCGGGACACATCTGAGGCCCTGGCCTAGCACAAGGCTGAGTGAGAGAAGCTGGGGGCTGCCGAGTGCCAACACGCCCAGGAGCCTAATAACACGATGCAGGTGGACCGCTCGAGGTTGGGGACTCAGCTTCTTCTATTAGATTTGTGATGTCGTACAGGAGTTTTACCTTCTTCCAGCCTCAGCATATCTGAGAGAAGGGGATAATGGCCCTCATCTCTGTCCCCAACACACACACACACACACACACACACACACACACACACACACCTGTTGTCAAGATAAATGAAAATCAGAAGCAGGTGTCACGTGCTCCCTCAGTGGCCATCTTTCTCATAGGCCCTGCTCTTTCAGGGAGAAGGGAGGGGAGAACAGGGCTTCCTGGGGAGCCTGGGCTCCAGGCATCCCTCATGGCAATGAGCAGCAAACTCCTAAGAGGAAGAAGGGACTATATTTTCATGCCCCAGGACCAGCCACCTCTTGTAATTACTGACAAATTCCAGCAGCAGCCCGGCTGTTGATGGGGGAAGTGGAGAAGTTCTGGGTCTGTGTCCTTGGCCGGGGGACCCTCACCCCCATAACATCCTCCCATGATGTCAATCTCTATTTCCAGCCCACCCAAGAGTGCCAAGTGAGGACACAATGGCAGGTGCCTCCTGCCCTTCCCCAGGGCATAGGCACTGGCGACAGACACAGAGGGAGCAGGTGTGAGGGGCAGGGGCTGGGACAGGTTGACTAGAGACTTGACCCATTTTGTGGGATCTCTCAGAGGTGGGAAAAGGCTACGAGGGACCCTGCTTGGATTAGGGGCAACCACGAGGTTGTGTTTCTCAGAGTGAGGAGGTGGAGACGGGGCAGTCTGGAAGGAACGGGATAGAGCGGCACAAGTCCTTGGGTACAATCCCAGCTCTGTCTCTTCATCGATGGCCAATGGGACCCACATGAGCTCTGGGGGCCTCTGTGTCCCCATCGATAAAATGGGCATAGCATGTTTCTCAAAGGGTCAGCGTACAGACCCAAGCTCTCAAGAATGGGGTCTATAGCGAGCCTCCCTGTCCTGGCTCACATGGCCTGTCCCTTCTACTCTGACTCTTTCAGCTCTATGGTGCATAGTGCGCGATATGGAGTGGAGGAGACCTCTCTTGTTCACCTGCTGCACACAGAAGCTCAGGTGAGCTATGGGAGGAGGAGGAGGAAGAAAAAGAGGAAGAGGAGGAGGAGGAGGAAGGGGGGCTCTCAGAGGCAGCAGGCATTCCAATACCTTGGGAAGGCACTCCTTTAAAGATTGACCGGGTGTCCAACTGAAAAAATTTCTCCTCTAGTTTTTATTTCTCAGTGTGAATAATGACATCTGATCCTTTGCTTTTTCAGGAACCATTGGGTTGTAGGGAAGAAGAAAGAGAACTGGCCTTTCTGAGTCAAGGGAGAAATGGGGGGAAGGCCTTCCAGAAGGAGCGAGATGGCTCCCAAGTAAGACTTGGGGGTCCTCCCAACTTGGCCCTGGTTCTTAAGTTCCACCCCTAAACTCCTTACTATCTGCCACCCCCGTGAGCCCCAAACCAGGGGGTGTGCGGTGGTGGTGGTGGTGCGAGGGCCCTGTCTCCCACCATTGTTTTTCTTTGAATTTTAGGTCTTTGAGCACACGGGCTGCACACACGTAGACACACTGCCATACACGTCATCAAGCATGTTCTGAGAGGCCTCTCTGCCTCGCACAGAGGACCTCATACACTCAAAACACACAGACTGCTAGGCGCGCGCACGCACACACAGACATTGCCCTCTCAAAACACACACACTCCTAACTGACATACACTCAACCCACGCTGCCACATGCATGCAGAGTGACACCACACAGACACTGCCACCAACACGCTGCCTCTCTGGCACTCCCTGGAAGACACCTACTCACACACCAGAATGTCCGCACTCACACACAATGACAGTCCCCCAGATGCAGTATCTCATGCCCAGGGTCACACAGGTACACACTACTGAGATGCTGGTGCTTCATTCGCATGCACTAATTCTCCCACCCGCAGCCTGTCAGGCTCAGGGACGTCATGCACAACTGCATGGAGACACGGGGTCTCCTACAGACCACCCCTCCACTTTCACCTCCCTCTTCTCTCTGGATCCCTCCCTGTCTGTAACTCTGTCTCTCACTCATACACAGACATAGACACAATGAACACAGGGGTCTGTTCGGGCGCTGGCGGCAACAACTAAGGGAGGCCCTGTGCTTTCATCAGTGAAGGGCAGGAAGTGGTTTCTTGGTCCAGCCTGCCCCAGCTCCACCCTGAGACCGTGTCCGGGAGAGAGTCCGGCTTGGAACAAAGTACAATTGACCATTCGTTGCCCAGCCTGGGCTCCATCCACCACACACCACATAGCCCCTCCACAGCCTACTATTGCTGTCCTGGAGAACGCTTCCATGCTCCCAGGGACCAAGGGGTTTGTCACCTCCGGGATCAGGTGACTAAAGCCTTGTTTCGGGGTGGCAAGGTTTCAATCGTCTCTGCGCTAGAGCTCGGGATCTCTAGTTACAGAAGAGGAAATGGAAGAGCAGGATGGCAAAGTTAGGGTTTCCCTTGAGTGTCAGATGTTTGTCTGTCTCCTCAGCAGACATTTTCCTCTAAGGAGGTAAGAGTCTGGGAGGGAAGGAGCTCTTCTCAGCCACAAGGGATGCCCTTGGCCACCTTCTTCCTGTCCCACCCCACCCCCCTCCCCGAGGATGCTGCTTCCAGCCATGCTGGGCCTCTGGTGAGAAGCCCACTGGCAGTCCTTCCTGTCTCACCTAAAGGTGAGGGCATTACATCAGGGCCCCCAACCTGCACCACCTTCTCCTCCGGTCCCTGAATTGCAGGGTCACAGGATCACCTTCTGCAAGGGACTCTCATTCTAAAACTCTGCTCTCCCATTGGTGACGTGGAAGGAGGCACACTAGTCCTGCCGTCTGCAGGGATAGAATATGAAGTGGAGGTGCCACCATATTTTAAAAAGCCCCCTGCGAGAGCAAGGGCTCTGGCCCTAATGATGTACCGAACCCAACACCCACCCCCCCACCCCCCCACCCACCCCTGCCAACTGGTTCCATCCAGGACAGAGCAGAATGTCTCTGCAGGGATTCTCAGGCCGTCAATCTTCTCAGAAGTGCATGGCCTCATCTTTCTCACACCGAGCTGTCGGGGGGCTTCCAACCACTGAGCTTTTCATTCACAGCCCCACGCTCAGCCCTCAGCACCACCAGGGCTCTTTCAATGACCGCAGCCACACGTCACACCAACCCACCAGCTGCTTCGAGGGAAAAGAGAAAGCTGACTGTTCCGGTAACGATTTAAAGTCTCAGAAACACCAAGAACAGCTCTAGTTTGTCCTCTTGTGGTGGGTCCTACAGGTTAACCCTAAGTTGGAATGGACCCAATGGTTGTGGAGTGAGAAACCTCAAAGGAGGCATCCTGATGGCACAGTGGTTAAGTGCTTGCCTGCTAACGCAAAGGTGGGCAGTTTAAAGCTGCCAGACACTCCAAGAGAGAAAGCTGTTGTAGGCCGTCTGCTTCCGTAATGATCGACAGCTTTGGAAACCTGATAGGGCAAATCTATTCTCTACCCATGACAGTCGAAATTGACCCTAGGGCATCGGGCTTGGTTGGGGATTTAACCTCACAAACTCACGGGATCTTGATGGTGGCCAGGAGTGCCCAGTACATCTCCCCCAGCCCCAAAGCCTGCCTCCTGTCTGTCTCTGCCACCTGAGTTCTGCTGTATCCGGACACACTCTGTGTGCCCTAAGACCAGGGTTGAGGAATGATGGTGATGCCGAGAAAGGGCAGGTTCAAGAAGCCTGACTCCTGACTCCTCTCGAAGGCTTGCTATTCCGTGTCTTTTCTTCCCTAGATCCAAAGTGGGAAGCTGAGGCCCTCCACCCCACCCCCACCCAGTTCCAACTCTCAGGAGAGATAACAGGGAGCGAGAACAAGATGATGGCTCTACAGGTCTGGCCCCAACCACATCAGCTCCCTGGAGAGCACTGAGGCTTCCAGGTGGGGAGAGAAGGTACCCACTCAGTGTCCCCTGAAGCTAGGGACGGTAACTGGGCTGGGAGACAGGGAAGGAGAAATGGAGATGGCCAAAGAATTTAAGGGGCTGGAAATGTGTGCGCATCTTAGCTGAGAGGCACATCAGGATTTCGTCTGCCCTCCTCAGGACCAAGGCAATGACCTCATATCCTACCTGCCATTTACTCTGGAACCAATGTCCAGGCCAGCACACATCCATTTCCCCAGAGACCTCAAGTCTTCAGGTACGAGAGGGGGGTGGGGGAAGGAGCCCTGGTGGCAAAGTGGTTAATTGCTCAGCGGGCAATGAATAGTTAGTTGTCTGTTCAAACCGCGAGGCAAGCACTTCTTGAGAGGAAGATGTGGTATTCGGTATCCCTAAGGATTTACAACCTTGGAAAACCCATGGGGAAACTCTCCTTTGTCCTAGAAGGTGGGTCTCTATGCGTTCTCATGGCAATGGGGTAACAGGAGATATGGAGTGGGGGGGGCCCTGGAAGCAGATAAGCCTCTGCCACACACTACCCACTAAGCCCGCAGCTCCTCTCTGCTCCAGCGTGTCAGCATCTTTGAACAAGCTCCCTCCGCAGACGCAGCCTGACCCTGGAAAGGGGGTGGGAGTCAAGGAGGCCCATGAAAAGGGGCGCACCTGTAGCCTGCTCCCATATGGTTCGACAAGCGCCCCCAGTCTGTGCTCTGGGATGTGGTGTTCTAGGACAAGTGGGGGGCCAGCCAGGTGTGCGACAGGGGCTGAACGCTTCGGGAGGAGGCAGGGCCTCTCCTGCGCATTTGCTGCAGGGGTTGGGGTGATGAGACTCAAGTCCCATCAAGGAGGTCACAGGAAAGGACAATACGCTGGCTGCCACCGCAGGGTCTCCCGGCTATGAGTCAAAGGCTGTGCTTGGGGCTGGTGGAGGAGGTCAGAGCGCAGCGGTGACACTTGGACCGTTTCTGCCCACCCCCCCTCCCCACCCCAGCCTCTCTGGGTCTCCAACTGCGGGGAGTGGGGGTGGGGTGGGGCGGGAAGTGGCGCGGGTGGAAGGCCAGGCTTAATGACGGTGGGGGGTGGGGGGTGGGGGGTGTCTGGGGCGCAGAGAGCAAGAGCCAGGCTTTGCCAGGGCCGCAATCGGGGCTAGAGGAAGAGGAGGTGGAGTTGGGAAAGTGGTTTGGGGAGGACGGAGACCCCGCGCGTAAGTCAGCGCCCGGCAGCTGGTTCCCCCAAAGGCCCGGGCAGTGCAGACTGGCCGCTTAGCCCGGGAGGCGAGGGGGTCGTCCTTGGTCCAAGTCTCCCCCCGCCCCCCCCCCCCCCCCGCAACTTCGGTCCCTCAGCTCCCCAGCACCCAGCTCTCCACTCCCGCTCCCTCCCGAGCCTTCGGCGTCTCTCGCCCGCGGTCGCGGAGTTTCGCTCAAGTCGCGGCCGCCCCTGCCAGGACACTGCGCCCGCAGCCCGCCCCGCCACCTCCCTCCCCGCCGTCCCCGGGCCCGCGGGGCTCACCTGGGGCCGGGGTCCCGCCCGGCTCACCGCCCCGAGCAGCAGGAGCGCCAGGCGCAGCGGGCCGGGGGTGCCGGCCATGGCGGGGCGCTCAGGACTGGGCCATCGCGGCCACCTGCGGAACCGCGCGCCGCGACGAATCCCCGGCGGGCGGCGGGCGGCGGGCGGCGGGCGCCGGGGGAGGAGCCGGCGCGGGGTCGCCCCGCCCGCGGGAGGGGCCGGGTCCGGTGTCCTGCCTTCCGCCCTGGCTACCCCCGGCCACTGGGCCACTCGGCCGGCGGTGCCCGGCGTCTGTCCCGGGCAGGTCGACGGCCCGGCACTGCGCTCCGGGCGAGCGCCGCTCGGGTTTACAATTATGAGAGCGCCGGCGGTCGCTTGGCCGAGTGTCAGCGAGCGACCAGCCCGCCCACATCCCGGTGCCCTGGATCTCCTCCCAGGCTCCCCCTAAAACGCCACCCGCCCTCCCCTATTCAGACTCGCTCAAAGGAAACTGGGCTCCGTAGTGGATGGGACGTGTCCAAGGTCACACCATCTGCCAGACCCCTCTTGGAAAGTTATCCCCAGAGCTTCCAAAGACTTGTGACCCACCGAGTCGGGCTACCTTCTCCCTAATAGTGCTCCTACCCTGACCCCAGGTTCGGTCCTCCAGGCAGGCTCTGGACAGGGAAGCATATGGGTCATGGGGGCCTGCAGATGGACAGGGCCAGAAGCTTCCCTCCATCTGGGATTTTTTCAAATTGCAGGACTAAGGCGTGTGGGACCCTTATCTGAGCTCCCCTAACCCCTGCACTCACAGCTTCCACACACACCCTTAGCTCTTTGAATCATTGTGTCTCTGATTTAGATATGTCTGATAACTGGAGCAGCTGTTCCCTGTACCTCCAGGATCTTTGTCTTCCTGATTTTTGGGGGTTTGGAGGCGCGTCTCCATTTTACGCCTCCATTTACCCTGAAACCTCCAGCACAGCACAGGGCAGAGGGTGATGAGGTTCAGGCTTCCCTTCTTAGCTCTAGGATGTGAGATCAACCCCTAAAAGGGGCCCTGGGCTTGCTAAGGCCTTTCAAAAGTGGAAATGATACCTCCCCACTCTCCTGTCCCCACCTCCCCCAAAGAACACACTACATGAGATGGCAGCTGCTGCCAGCCCCTCTGGCCCACTATGGTCATGCATGGATTATTCCCACGGGAACTGCTGTTTATACCACAGGGAGAATAAAGATCTTCTCAAAGCCTCCAGGGAGGCTGGTCCTGTCTGAGCCCTGTGAGAGAGCCAGTCAGGGAAGAAGTCACAGGCTTCCTGCTTCCAAGAGGGATGCCTCTCCCATCTGGGAGTCGAGCATTCCTTCTCCTGCCCGGATGTCCGCTCAACCGACAGTCACCTTTTGTGTACCACTCTGGATTGGGTTGTTCGGCTGTGCGTGACCAAAGCCACAGCCTGCTGTGTAACTCGGGGCTCCCTCCTATAAAGCATGTGAAGAGGCTCACCTGAGGACTGCAGTGGACCCTGGCAGCCCAGCAGCCTCCATGAGTCTTCTGGCTTGTGGCTCCACCCTCTTCCCGGTGCAAGGCCTGCACCTAATGATGCAGACTGACTGCTACCGCTCCTCTCCTCGGGGCTCCAGGTCCAGCCAGCAGCCAGGAGGAAAGAGCAGGTTCCTGAAAGGAAGGGGGACAACACATCCTTCCTCACGGCCACCAAGTCCCAAGTCCGTGCCAATTCACAGCGACCCCACAGGACAGGCTCAAACTCCCCGTGTGAGTTTCTGAGACTGTAATTCTTTACGGGAGTACAAAGTCCCCTGGTAGCCTTTCATTCCATCCCCATTGGGCCAGAACTTAGTCACAGGAACGGTCCCAGGTATAAGGGAGGCTGGGGAAGGTTCAGTGTATTTCAAGCCGTCACCACAGATAGTTCTGTCTCATGCATCAAATCAGTTCTGACTCATAGAATCCATAGGATTTCCAAGGTTGTAGATTTTTAAAGGGGCAGATAGCCTCACCTTGGAGCAGCAGGTGGGTTTAAACTAGCAACCCTGCCATTCAACACTTACCCAATCATGACATCCAGGCTCCTGTCGGACAGCCATAACTAAACAACTAACTACCACCACCACCACCAACACCAACTCACTGCCATCGAGTTGATTCCAACTATAGGGCAGGGTAGAACTGTGTCTGTGGGTTCCTGAGACTGTCACTCCACAGGAGTGTTCTTAGGTGTCATCGAGTTGGGTCAGAGCCTTTGTGTGAGTCCGAGTAGATGAGAGAAACAAGTTCATAGACACACATATGGATATAAGGGAAAGGCTTACATACAAGAGGAATGGAACATGGAGAAAGCATCCCAAGCCAGTCCAGTCCAAAGTCACAAGTCTGATATTAGCCCACAGGTCCGAGACCAGTCTATAAAGTCTCTTTCTGACTTATGATGCACATGCGATGACACCAGGACAATCACAGGTGAATGGGTGCAGTCTCTTGGTAGCAGGAGAAACATCTCAGCACTGGCAGGAGTCTCCGTGTAGCTTCTCTGATCCCAGAGGTTTGGCTCCATCAGGGCAAGCCCATGTGGCCTCTTCTCTGGCTCCTCCATTCTCCAGGAATCAGGGTCGATCACCCTGCTGTCATCTCATCTTGTCAGTTGATCATCTCCCAACAACGAGGGAGATGCCCTCTTATCTCCATGAGGGAAATATTGTAAGACTTCCCAGAATTCTCAGAGAAAGCCATACCCACAGAGGTCTCATTGGCTATCTCCAGATTGACAGGTTAGACTCTACCCCTAGAGTTCCAATCATGAAATTGACATCAGGTACATGACTGCCACATCCTTCATGACCTTATGCACAACAGAACAAAAGACTGCCAGGCCCTGAGCCACTCTTATAATTGTTCCTGTGCTTAAGCTCATTGTTTGCTGCAGTCATGGGGTCAATTGATCCCCTTGAGGGTCTTCCTCTCTTTGGCTGCCCCCCTCTACTGTACCAAACATGCTGTTTTTCTCCAGGGACCGATCTCTCCTGACGGCATAGCCAAAGTCCATGAGATTAAAAAGTCACACCATCCATGCCTCTAAAGAGGACTGTCTGTTCCAAGACAGATCGGTTTGTCCTTTGGGCAGTCCACGCTCCTTTCAGCACTCTCCTCCAGCAACACAATTCAAATGCATCAATTCTTCGGGTTTCTTTATTGCACGCCCAACTTCCGTATGCCTGTGAGGTAATGAAAATATCATGACTTGGGTCAGGGGCACCATAGCCTTCAAAGTAACATCCTTGCTTTTCCATACTCTAAAAGGGGTCTTGTGTAGCAGGCTTGTCCAGTTCAACATATCCATCTCTTGACCTCTTGACTGCCACTTCCATGAACATTGACTGTGGATCCCGGCAAGACAAAAATCCTTGACAGCTTCAACCTTTTCTCCTCTTGGTCTGGTTGTGAGGATTTGGGTCTTCTTTACATTGAGATGTGATCCATACCAAAGCATTGCTGTGATCCACTCTGAAGGCGGCAATCCTTGACCTTCATCAGCAAGTGCTTCTAGTCCATCCTCACTTTCAGCTAGCAAGATGGTGTCATCTGCGTATCACAGGTTCTTAATAAGCCTTCCTCCAATCCTTAATACCACATTCTTCTATCTCTCAGCCAGCTTCTCTGCCTATTTTCTCAGCATACAGATTGAATAAGTATGGTGAAAGGATGCATTCCTGCCCACACACCTTTCCTGATTTCAAACCGCCTGGTACTCCTGGTCTGTTACAGAAGTAGAAAGCCTCATCTTTTCCCCACGGAGCGCCTGGTGGATTCCAACCGCTGACCTCCATTGTGAAACCTCAACAGCCAGGGGCAAAGTTAAATGTTGGGAAGTTTCTAGCTGCCACCGAGTCTATTCTGATTCATGGTGATGCCATATGTGTAGAGTAGGACATCTCCATAGGGGTTTTAAGGTGGGGATCCTTCCAGAGGTACATGGGCAGGCCTTTCTTTTAGGGAGTTTCTGGGTGAGGTTGATGCGTCCAGCCTACAGCCAGAAATTGAGTGCTTATTTGTGTCCTCCAGGGACTCCTTTCATTACAAGAAGGCACAGAAGTTGATTTTGAGAAGCAACCGATAGGCTTTGTTCCCCCAGGTGGGTGCGGGGAGAGAAGACAGGATTCCAGAGGGCAGATGAAGAGAAGGGAGCTGGGGAAGGTGTTCAGACAGGGCTGGGTTTCTCCACTGGGTTGACCAGCCTCTGGATTACAACAATTCAATGATATTGACTTACTACCTGTCATGTGCCAGACACTGTGCTAGGTCCTGGGGAGATAGAGCGATGCGATCCCTGCCCTCCTGGGAATGATGCAAGAGGGAGGCGATGACCATCTGATGCCATTATATGAACCAGTTGTCTGATTTTTTTAAAAATTATTTTCTTGGGCATTTGTACAACTCTTTTTATTTTTAAATCATTTTATTGGGGGCTCATACAACCCTTATCACATTGGGTCAAGCACATTTGTACATTTTTTGCCATATCATTCTCAAAACATTTGCTTTCTATTTGAGCCCTTGGTATCAGCTCCTCATCATCCCTCTCCCTCTCCATCCCCCCCATGAACCTTTGATAATTTATCGATTACTACTATTTTGTCATGTCTTACACTGTCTGACGTCTCCCTTCACCCACTTTTCGGTTGTCTATTCTTCAGGCAGAAGGTTATATGTAGATCCTTGTAATCAGTTCCTCCTTTCTATCTCATCTTCCCTCCACCCTCCCACTATCATCACTCTTACCACTGGTCCTGAGAGGTTCATCTGTTCTGGATTCCCTGTGTTTCCAGTTCCTATCTGTTCCAGGGTACATCCTCTGATCTAGCCAGATTTGTAAGGTAGTATTGGGTTCATAATACTTGAGGAAACAAGCACCAAAGAATCAGAGGAAAGCTGTATGTTTCACCATTGCTACACTGCACCCAGACTGGCTTATCTCCTTCCCAGAATCCCTCCATAAGGGGATGTCCAGTTGCCCACATATGACCCTTCAGTCTCTTCTACTCTGAACTCTCCCTCATTCACAATGATTTGATTTTTTTTGTTCTTTGATGCCTCAGGGTATATGATTCGATTGGCAATTTTTTTCTCTGTTTCAGTTTTTATGTTTTTTTCTCTTTTTTCTTACTCGCATCACTGTCCTGGTGGGAGTAGGAAGCCCAGCCTTGCTCCTGGAGAGTGCCTGCTGGATTTGAACCATCAACCCTGTGGGCCGCAGTTCCGTGCACAACCACTGTGCCACCGCGACTCAGCTTCAGTTTTGTATGTTTTATCTCATTGCATTCTTGTGCACATGGTTGCTGTTGAGAAATCAGAACTTAAACTTGTTGGTGCTTTAAAGGTAACTTTAATTTTCCTTGAGTGGCTTCTGGTATTCTTTCCTTGTTTCTGTTTGGGAAATTTTGATTATGATATGTGTTGGTGATCTTCCTTTGGAGTATATCCTGTTTGGGGTAAATTTAGCTTCTTGAGTGCATATCTTTGTGGGTTTTTTTGTGTATGATTTTAGAGAAGTTTTCTTCCAATAATTCTTCAAAAAATGCTTCTGTGTTTTTTTGACCTCTTTTTGTTCTGGTGTTTGGATCACTTGTAAATTATTCCTCTTAATAATATTCCACATAAATCTTAAGCTTTCTTTGAGTTCTTTTGTTCTGTTTTCTTTATTGTTGTTCTAGAATATTAGTATTGACAGATTGGTCTTCCAGTTCACTGATTTAGTCTTCTGTCAATATATTCTACTCTTTTACCTTTTCAAAGTATTAGCTATTTCTGAAATCTTAATATTACTATTATAGATTTATATTTGCTGTTTTTGCTTTATTTCTAATTTCTCATTAAAAAATCAGTTTGCATTGTAGTGTTTTCCTGAAGTCTTCTAAGTGTTTTGTCCTGCCTTTTCCTTGATTTCATCTGCAATTTTCTCAATCTTCTCACCATCCAGTGAAAGTACATAAATATAATTCTTTCGGTGGGTCCAATGCTATTTATTCTTCAGAAAGGTCTTTTGGTTCTGTGCTTTGGTTACTTGTTTAAACCATTCTATCTTGTATGTGCGTTCATGTGTGAGAGCTGATATTATATTTTGTTTCTAAGATTGTGGTGTTTTGCATTTGTCTTTAATTGATGATTATTCTAAGACACTCAGCACCTGTCTCCTGGTAAATATGATAGAGAAGGTGAGTGTGTGTGCAATCCACTGTTGGCTATGCATGGAACACTGTTGAGGACAGATTTGGTTGATCTTGGCTTCTGTTTCTGGATGATTAGTACCAGATAATGTCCCTCACCCAGTTTGTGGGGCTGCAGGAGGGACAGGTGTACCTGGACTGTGTCAGGTAAGACAGGGTTGTCAGAAGGTGGGACGAGAAAAAGCAAGCAACAACAAAAATAACAAAGGAAAGAACAAGCAGAGGAAATCAGGCAAACAATAGTAAAAATAAGAAAGCAGTAATTTTTTAAAAAAGAAAGAAAAAATAAAAAGCAAGGGCTGAGAAAAAGAAAAGGGAAGGAAAAAAGACAGAAAAAAATAACCCTAAGTAAAACTGGGCAGGGAAAGAAAAAAGAAAAGAGTGTAAGAATAAAACTAAAAGAAAAGAAAAAAGGAATAAAAATAGAAGCAAGGGGAAAAGAAAAGAAAGAAAGGATAAAATCAGGGGAAATGTCAATAGAATCAGATATCAGGCATCAAAGAACAAAAAGCCAAATCATTGTGAATGAGGGGAGTATGCAGTGAAGACTCAAAGTCCATCTGTTGGTAACTGAATATCCCTTTACAGAAGGGTCATGGGGAGGAGATGAGTCAGTCAGGGTGAAGCAACAATGAAACAAAACTTTCCTCTAGTTCTTTAATGCTTCTTCCCCTCCACTATCATGATCTCAATTCCACCTTACAAATCCGGCTAGACCAGAGGATGTACGCTGGTATATGTAAGAGCTGGGAACACAAGAAATCCAGAACAGATAAACTCCTAAAGACCAATAATGAGAGTAGTGATACTAGGAGGGTAAAGGAAAGGTGGGGGAGCATAAGGGGGACTCATCACAATGATCGACATAAAACCCCTTCTGAGAGAGATGGATAACAGAAAAGTGGGTGAAGGGAGACATGAAAGAAATGGGAAGAAAGGTAATTATTTATAAATTATCAAGGATTAATGAGGGAGGGGAGCAGGAAAATAAGAAATTGACACCAAGGGCTCAAGGAGAAAGCAAATGTTTGAGAATGATGATGCCAACAAGTGTACAAATGTGCTTGACACTATGGATGTATGTGTGGATTGTGATAAGAGTTGTACGAGCCCCTAATAAAATGATTTTTTTTTAATTATGGGGAAATGACATTAAATGAAAAACAAAGAAACAGGAGAAATCTAGGGGGTGGCGCAAGGAATCCAGTAGCGGTTGACCCTTTCTACCAACCAAGGAAGAGGGTGCCCATCTATGTGTTGTCTGGGGCCAGAGAAGTCCTTAGCTGAGGTCAGGGTGCTTATTTCCCAAAGGAATTGGATTTCTAGCCCCTCTGGCAAAGGAGTGGTAGGTAGGGAACCACAGACCCAGAACAAGGGATTCATACAGTTCTGATCACAGGGTGAAACACCTAGCATCAGTGCTGACTTCAGGTAGACCAGGGGGCTGTAACTGAGGGTTGGAGGGGGGGGGTTGTTATGGGCTGTTGGGTTCATAGGTGGAGGCTGGCCACGCTTCTGGCCACCAGGGGCTGTGGAGAACAAGGGAGGGTCTTATCTTTCAACAATCACAGGTGTGCCAAGCTATGTCTCAGAGTACTGCTTGCAGAAGTTCCAGATGCCTAAGCCAAGTCCCTTTCCCAACAATTCACCTCTTGAATCAGGTTTTTCTCTTCTCTTACAGCTTCTTCTCATAGTCAATTTTCAAACCCACCCTGTGTGTTTTTTATCCTTCACCTTGGAACTCTAGGTCCAGGTTTATCAGCTCTCTGATTAATTTGATCTCTCATTTGCCTGTTGTAGAGAGTCTGTGTAGTCCGTCAGCCTGGTCCTCTATCTTCCCAGAAGTCCATGTGTATAGTTCTTAAATAAGCAGAATGCTGGATTCTTTAGTTTCAGCTAAACTGTTGATTTTTTATTTTTAACAAAAGCATTTTATTGGGCGCTCATACAACTCTCATCACAATCCATACACCATCCATTGTGTCAAGCACATTTATACATTTGTTGACATCATCATTCTCAAAATATTTTCTTTCTACTTGAACTTTGGTATCGGCTCTTCATCTGCCCCTTCCCACTACCCATGAATCCTTGATAATTTATAAATTATTTTGTCATGTCTTACACTTTTCAATGTCTCCCTTTACCCACTTTTCTGTTGTCTGCCCCCCAGGGAGGGGATTCTATGTAGACCCTTGTAATAAGTTCCCCCTTTCTACCCTACCTTTCCTTCACCCACCCTCACCACTGATCCTGAACGGATCATCTGTCCTGGACTCCCTGTGTTTCCAATTTCTCTCTGTACCAGTGTACTTCCTCTGGTCTGGCCAGATTTGTAAGGTAGAAATGGGATCATGATAGTTGGTGGTAGGAAGCATTTAAGAACTAGAGGAAAGTTGTATGTTTCATTGTTGCTACACTGCACCCTGACTGGCTCGTCTTCTCCCTGGGGCCCTTCTATAAGGAGATGTCCAGGTGGGCTTTGAGTCTCCATTCCACCCCCACGCCCTCATTCACAATGATATGAATTTTTGTTCTTTGGTGCTTGATACCTGATCCCTTTGACACCTCGTAATCGCACAGGATGGTGTGCTTCTTTCATGTGGGCTTTGTTGCTTTTGAGTTAGATGGCAGCTTGTTTCCCCTCAAGCCTTTAAGACCCCAGATGCTATATTTTTTGGTAACTTGGCACCATCAGCTTTCTGCATCACATTTGCTTATACACTTCTTTGTCTTCAGTGATCGTGTTGGGAAAGTATCATGGAATGCCAAAAACTGTTGATCTTTAAGGAGACATCAGGAGATCTTTTGGGTTTAATGTTAAAATATGATGTCAAGGCAATCATTTTGAGGGTTCATCCAGTCTCTAGGGCCCCAGAATATCTTGACTATGAGAATTTGAACATTTGTTCTGTATTCCCCGCCTCCAATTCCCCTGTTGTTTAAGATTCTTCTGTAGAATCTTTGATAAAATATTCAGTTATGATAGCTAGCCAGGCACCATCCAGTTCTTCTCACGGCAAAGGAGGTGGCCGTGTAACTTGCCACATGTTCACCTTCCTTCCTGATGCCCCATCTTCTCCTGTTGCTCCATCAGTTTTTCTTTTTCACAAGTGGGCGTCTAAATGGCCTCTGTCTTTGCTCGGTGTCCCCCTTTCCTCTCAGCACCCAGCACCTTGGATAGCAGCTGTCTTCTTCCCTGGGCAATGCAAACAGTTAATGTGCTCAGCTGCGAACTGAAAGCACCCAGTGTGGCACTCAGCACGTAGTGGGTGCTCACTGAATCTTGCTCAAAATAACAAATAGAACAAGCGGAAGCACCTGCCTCGTCCTGTCACTGTCCTGGGGAGAGGTTCGCTCGTGAGACGGTGAGTACCTTGAAGGAAGGAATGTGCCCTGCTTCATCTCTGCATGTCCAGCATCAGCACAAGGCCAGGGCCCAGAGTGGTGTTGAGGCCCTCAGCAGTCGGTGAGCCAGGCCACACATTGCACGGTCTTGAACCATCCTGATGGCGGGTTGGTTGCAGATCGGATTATTGTGATCCGTGGGTTTGTCCTGGCTGATTTTCTGAGGTCCAGCCCTTTGCTTCCTCTAGAAGCTCTGCTGAAACCAATTGGGCATTGTGGCAACATGCAAGCCCCCATGGACAGTTGGGTGATCAGATGCTCATAAGGCATTTAGTAGGCATTCAATAAATGTCTGTTGTCATTGAAATATAGCACTCTAAGTGTCCGGTGAATGTCACGCTCACTGTAGGTGCACAAAAATGTACTGGAAGAAGAATGTGTCAGGAGAGAGGACAGAGTGCACCCCCCCTCACTGCTTTCAGGGTCTTTCCTTCAGGTATCTTGAAGCAAAAGGAAGGATGACCATCCAGAGGACAGGGATTTCCATGGAATGATGGAATGCCACCTGTTAAACTGCCAACAGCAACCATGACAAGGAAAGCAGTAGCCATCACTTATCAGGGCCCCGCTATGAGCCAGGAAAAGTTGGATGTTTAGATCTCATCAAGTTTTGTGCCCACTGGATGGATGAGGAGACTGAGGTTCAGGGATATAAAGGAAACTGTTCACAGAGCACAGCTGACATTGATTCCAGGCCTGCCTGCCTCCGGTTGTTGCCAAAGTTCCCTGCCTCTGTTGGGACACGGAGGATTCACACATCAGCCCTACCAGCCTGTCAGGGTGGGTCTGTCCTGTACCTCCTTCCTCTTCATAGCCTGCAGCTGTGGGTTCCAGCTCCTTATCCCTGTGCCCAGAGCTGCTTCTAGGGACCTAGGCATTGTAGGCTTCCGTTAAGAAACTGTGGGCCCCATGTTCTCTTCAGAAGTGAATCTAGGAGTAACCGATAGGTCCACCCGAAGGAAAGATGTGCAACACCTTGTCCCAGTGCAGACAGACTGCAGAGCAGGCCACGCTCTTTCCTCTGTCCCCGACTGAGGACAATCCAGGGAGATTTGGCCAATGAACAGGACAGAAAATTTCACTTGCAGGCAGCGAGTGGCAGTTTGGTGTCCTGGGATGGTGGAAGCGGTTGACGCACTTGACTTCTAACCAAAAGGCTGGTGGTTTGGGTTTATCCAGAAGCATCTGAGAAGGAAGGCCTGGGGATCCACTTTGAAAAGCACAGTCATGGGAAGCACAGTTCTATACTGACATTCATGGGGTTAGGGAGAGGTTAGGGGGAGGAAGAAGAGGGAGAGGGAGAGGAAAGCTAAGAAGACCTGTGTCCCAGGCTCACACAGCTCAGACTTCTTTCTGAACTTTACATTCCTAAGACAGATATCGATTCTTCCTCATTTAGTTCTTTAGCAAAAGCATATGGTCTTGAGATTTGGGAGTTTCTTAGGGATGAGACGCTTATAAACTTGCAAACACACACACACCTTAGACCCTTACAAATACAGCTCAGGCATTCACTGTGACTCCTTGGAAAGATGACTTAGCAAGTCTGAGCCTCAGTTCCTTAATCTGTAAAAGAAGAATAACAACACGGTGAAATGTTCCTTGAGCACGACTCACCAGGAGCCAGACCTTGTCTGAGCCTGTAGACCTGCTACAAGGAGAATGCAGCTGGATCAGGAATCCCCCATCTGCCAGGAGTCAAAAAAGCCCAGCTGCTGGCAACAACTGGGGAGGACTATGCCCCCCGAGGAAAAGAGCTCCACTCTGCTTCCTCCTGCTTCTCCCCTGGACCCTTGCACACCCCCCCATCCCCACCCCGGCCCCAGAACAAACAGGGGCAACTCCTGGTTGTACTGTGGCCTCCTTATCCCCACTTTACCAGTGAGGCAGGAGTCTTGATGACACAACTAAAGCGCTCGAGAAATTGGTCCAGTAAACTCATCAGGCGCTCTGAGGAAGCAAGGCTTGGCTGGCTGCCGGAGTAAAGGTTACAGTCTTGGAGACCTCTCTCCTGTAGGGTCTCGATGAGTTGAATTTGACTCCCCAGTAGTGAGTTTTGTTGACAAACAAGGACCCTGGAGCACAGAGCAGCAAAGCGGTCCAAGATGGCCCCGCGAGGGCCTGCGTGCAACTCCACAACCCACCGTTACCATCTAGCTGAATGGTTTGATGATCAGAAATAGCTTGGGCCCCAGAACCTGACACAAAAAAGTCCTCTGTAAATGGCACCATGAACACCACGGTGGGTCCCCACGGTCCTCCATCTTCCCTGCTGTCAGTGTGCCAGCTGTGTGGGGACTCAGCAAGGCAGCAAGCAGGGCTGCTAATGCCGGGGCGGGGGGTGGGGGGTGGGTGTTCTGGCTCAGTCTATCTTTCCCTGGCCTAGGTGGATACAGCTTGATCCCCCAAATCTGGGAAGGGAGGCCTGTGGGACCATGGGTACCCTTTACTGATGAAGCACCATGATACTTGTCCCGAGGCCCCCCTTCGCCAAATCAGCCGCTGGGCCCTGTCCAACCCGGAGGCAGTCAGCTGGGGAGGATTTACATCCTCTTGAGCTACGGTGATTATTGCTCTCCTGGGCAGATGCAGCGTGCTCTATTTCTAAAGTCTCACCACAGCATTTTCATAACGGACTCTTTTGTTGAGAAAAGTTGGTGGGATCATCCCTATTTCATCAGAGCCAGCTGCCTTCTAGTTGACCCTGACTCAAGGTGACCCCTTGTCAGGGAACCAGCTATACTTCCAAAGGGTTTCCAGTGGCTCCTGTTTGGGAAATCCATCACTAGGCCTTTCTTCTGAGGCACCTCGGGGTGGACTAGACCCTAAAACTTTTCTGTTGGGAGCTGGGTATGGTTAACTCTTTGTTTCACCCAGTACCCAGGGAAGCAGAACCTCACAAGAGTCAGATGCTGTGTTCATAATCACGTAGCAACCTCTGGATCAAGGTGGGGAGATGAGAGAGAGAGACACACACACAGAGAGAGAGAATAGAGGTGAGCACAGTAACACCCTCTTCACCTCTCCTGGAGAACCGTGGCTGGAAATGGTCTCCAACTCCCCTGAGAGCAATTAGTGTCAGGAACCAGGGAGAGAAAACCAAGGAATGTGAGAGCGTGGTGAGGAAAGAGGGCTTGTAAGAGTGCTCCATTCAGAAGGTGAATGCCAGGGACGGTGGCAGGTGTTGTCCTTAGCTCACGCATTCCCTCCCTTTCTATGAGAATAAGATGCCATATAGCACAGAGCTGGCTGATGGCGCCCCAGGCCTGGACACACAGCGAGACCACACACAAGACCTGGGGGTGAAGTATAGCCAACGGCAGGTGAAGGGAATCACAGAGAGGACCTCCAGAGCGGGGCTGTAGAGCCTCCCAGCCCATCCTTCACACTCTCCTGCCTCTCTGCAAGTGAGAAGCAAGCATCAGGGTCTCAGAGGATGGTGGAGCCCCAAGAGGAAAGCAGCCTGGGTCCCAGGATGACTGTGGGAAGCCAAGTTTCCCGGGGTGCTTCAGTGATTTTCGTGAGGGGAGACCCCGAGATTTGGGGAGTGTTTGTCACTGTGGTGGGTCTGCTCTGTCCCTGGGCCTGCCTAGCTGAGTCTTCCTTTTCTAGGGCCACAGATCACAGAGATACCACGGGGAGGAAACCTGTTTTCACAAAGCTTAGGCAGCTAAAAGTGCAGGATGCTGACTAGGGAAAGGGTCTCTGTGGTCTCTGGGAGAAGGTCCGTGTCTCAGCTCCTGTAGTTTTGGTGTCACCCAGCATCCTGCCCGGATAGGGCCTCATTAGCACAAGAACCCAATTCCCAAAGGGGCCCTCGCGGCAAGTGTAGTGGTTTGGATTCCAACATAACATTTTGGGCCAGGGTACAATTCATCCAGGCAGGGAACTCCGAAAGCCCTCTTTATTTTTCTTAAAGATCATTTAACTGGGGACTCTTACAGCTCTTATAACAATCCATACATCAATTGTATCAAGCATGTATGTACATATGTTGCCATCATTCATTTCTAAACATTTACTTTCTGTTGAGTCCTCCCTCCCCTCCCCTCCCCCTTGATAAATTATTATCAATTCTTCATATCTTACACAGACTACTGTCTTCCATCCCCTATGGTTTCTGCTGTTCATTCCCCTGGGGGAGAGAATTATTCCTCAATTATTGCAATTGGTTCCCCTTTCCTTCCTCCTACCCTCCTGGTATCAGTACTCCCATTTCTGTTCCTGAGGGGGTTTATCTGGCCTGGATTCCGTGTGTCATGAGCTCTTCACTGTACCAGTGTACATGCTCTGTCCAGTTTAGCCAGAACTGAAAGGCAGGACTAGAGTCATGATAGTGGGGCACGAGGAAGCCTCAAAGAGCCAGAGGAATATTGTGAGTGTCATTGGTGCTACACTGCACTCTGGTTGGTTGAGTCCTCCCTTCCTTGTGACCTTTCTGTGAGGGGCTTGCTGTCCTATTGACCACATATGCATTTGGGGTCTCTGCTCTAACTCCCCTCATTCTAAGTAATATGCTTTGTTTGGGGGTTTTTTGTTTGTTTGCTTGTTACCCGACCTAGCTGACACCTCACATAGACTGGCGGGCTTCTTCCAGGTGGGCTTGTGGTTTCTCTGCTAGATGGCTTCTTGTTTACCTTTCAAGCTCAGATGATATATCTTTTGTTGTTGCTGCTGCTGCTGTTTTTTGGGCACCACTGTCCTCTGGTGGTCGTGAGAGCTACCCAGCGTTGCTCCTGAGAGCCGCTGCTGAACTTGAACCACCAAGCCTGCAGGCCGCAGTCCCGCACTCAACCACTTACACCACCGGGGCACTATATATCTTTTGAGAGCTGGGCACTATCCTTTTGTTTTCGGCAATTGTGTCAGGAGGGTGAGTATTAATGAATGCCAGTTTGTTAGAATAATGTGCTCTTGCATTAAGGGAGGGCTTAAGCAGAGGCACAAAGTCTGTCCACTACCTTAATGTATTGACATATGACAATAGGCAACTAGGCCAATACCTGTACTTTTATGAATTAACATATTTACATAACTACACACCTATGTTTATCCTCTACCCATAGGAAATCCCTCTTTCCGTAGCCACAGTTATATGAATGGCTCCATCTCTCTCTCCCTACCTCAAGTTCCCTTCATCAAAGAATCCAAAGAGGATTCTGGGTCTGTGGCTCAAGGCCTGGGCAGCAGGTCCACTTATTCTTGCTCATCTAGCACCTCCCTGTCCGTTACCCCGACCCCTCTCCCTACGCTGTCCTCAAATGTCTTTCTTTCTGGAGAGAGAGGAGGGAGTTGGGGTGGAGGGAGTCCACACTTTTCCTTCACAGAATTAAAGCTCTTGTGGGGAAAAAAAGGGGGGATGTGTAAAATCTCACAGGTTTGGAAATCAAATGAGAAAGCAGTGTCACATGGACCTGCTCACTGTCATCTTCCAGCGCCTTGTTCACGGCAAAGAAACCCGCTGTGACAGAAATGAGAAATTAAACCAATGTCAACCCACGTCTAGAATAAGAGGTTTTCTCAGACTAATCTTCTAACTAGTCCACAGGCAAGCACTGCCTTCTCTAAAGCACTCCAAACCCTTCCCTCCATCCCTCAGGCCAATGGCCTGGGTCCTCATAAGGCTGGGGCCCTGAATTTCTCCCCTGAAAGGGGATTTCAGGAACCAGATGACTCCTGGGGCTGAAGTAAAGCCTTCTTAGAGCCTCCCAAGGCCAGTGCAGAAAAAATTCCCAACAAAAGACTCCCAGACCTCATCTCTGAGCCTTCTGGGGCCCTGCTTCACTGACCACACTCAGGATGGGTGAAAGATCTCACCTGACTCCCCCTGCTTAAATAAAAACAAACACGGGGTACAAAATTTGAGTTTCTACGCCTACTTCTCTCAGCAAATACATGACCCTGTCTTGGATCTCGCAATATGGACTCAGGTGCCACCTCTACAACGAAGGTGAACCTGCAGACATCTCCAAAACACACACACACACACACACACACACATTCATTGCCATCAAGTAGATGCTGACTCACCGTTATCCTCTAATGCAGGGAGAATTGCCCCATTGGGCCTCTGAGATTGAAGCTCTTTCCAGGACTAGAAAGCCCCATCTTTTCCCCACAGAGTGGCTGGCTGGTGGTTTTGAACTGCTGACCGTGTGTATGGAAGTGCAACGTGTAACCCGGTGCCACAGGGCTCCCGCAGACACCAACATCCCTCTAAAATGACCACCCAGACGTTTCCCTTCACAGCGTTGGTGGTTTCCTGGCCTAGAATGACTTGTGACCTGGTCCCTCTTCAGAACATGGTTGGGCAAAGCTCAGTCTCCCTCTTTTGTTTTGGACTTGCCTCTAGGCCAACTTCAAGGGGCATGGCCTCCGAGGTGCTGTTTCCCCAGGAATCTGGCTACTCCGTTCTTTCCTGCTGCAAGGCCAGCCCACTTCCTTCCCTGTTGTGGAAGTCCCTGTCTCCAACACGCTCACCTCCCTGATGCCCTAGTTTCTGATTCGTTTGCCAAACAGGATGGCAAACAAAGCTGATGAACTTAACCCAGCACTAATGACACAGATGTCCAATCTAGGCTGCTCCACCAAGACACCTGCCATTTCATGTCCAAGGGCTACAGCTCTGCCCCCTGGCAAGGGACTGCTTACTGGGTCTCCCTATCAGAAATGTGTAGATCCCTCTGTTAGTCTGGGTAGACTAGCAAAACAAATCCATAGAAACTCAAATGTGTATGAGTTTTATATAAAGGGTAGTTGTATATTAAGAAAGTGTCTCCACCCAGTTCAGTGCAAGCCTGTAAGCCCAAATATTAGCCCATACATCTGATACCACTCTATTAAGTCCACTTCAGGCTCACAAAGCACATGCAATGATGCCAAATGCAGGAATGATCACAGGATAATGGGTAGAAAGCCTTTGGATCCTGTGGCATTGTAAACATCTCAGCATTGGATGGGGTCTATATGTGGCTTCTCAAGCTTCAGAGATATATATGGTTGCAGACCCTGTGGTTACTCCAGCTCAGGGCACTAGTGCAGTTCCATGTGTCTTGTCAGCTGCATGTCTCTCAGGGAGTAAGGAGAGAGAGAAAGAGAGAGAGAGAGAGAGAAAAGAGAGAGAGAGAGAGAGAGAGAGAGAGAGAGAGAGAGAGAGAGAGAGAGAGGTGTTTCCTGCCTCTCAGGAGAAAAATACAGGATTTCTCAGAATTCTCAGGAGATGATCATGCCCACACAGAGGTCTCATTGGTTACATCTTGATTGACAGACCAGACTCCACCCCTCACTCTTAATCCTCTCAAGTCCCGAATTGACACCAGATTAAGTAACTCATAACCCCCTTGAAGAATCCAAACCAAGATTCACAAAGAATTCCCCAAACTCACACTTGGAAAAGGTGAATTCTTATTAAGAGGTAAATTCTCTTAAAGTCTCCACCCTTTCTCTCTCTCTCTCTCTCTCTCTCTCTCTCTCTCTCTCTCTCACACACACACATGCACCATGGTTTATGGGAAGAGCTTTGGTCAGGGCCTTGAAAGACCTGACTTCCAAGTGTTCATTTGCTATATGCCCTTTTTCCTTAAAGCACACTGTGTTTGTCCAGGTAGACTAGAGAAGCAAATTTCATAGACACGCACATGGATATAAGGAAAATGCTTATATATAAAAGAAATGGGACATTTAGAAAGCATCCCAATCCAGTCCAGTACAAAGACATAAGTCTGATATTAACCCATATGCCTGATATCAGTCTACAAAGTCTCCTTCCAACTCATGAAGTCACAGGACAATGGGTGCAGAGTCCGGGCCTTGGCAGGGCACCTCGCCTCCAGGGCTCAGGGTCCATCAACAGCGGAAGCAACTCTTCACTGGCAGAGGTCTCCATGTGGCCGCCCCAGCTTCAGAGGTCTGGCTCCATCAGGGCAAACCATGTGGTCTTTCCGCTGGCTCCTCCACCTTCTCGAACGGCTGCCAGCTTTTCTCATCCGCGATTCATCATCTCAGAGACTAACTCCCAACAACTGGGGAGATAGCTTCTCATCTCCATGAGGGAAATATCGCGAGATTTCCCAGAAGTCTCAGGAGAAAGCCATGCCCACATGGAGGTCTCATTGGCTACTCAAAGGCTATCTCCAGATGAAGAAGCTAGACTCCACCTCTACATTTCAATCATAAAATTAACATAAGCACATGACTGCCACACACACACTGTCTAAACTTTCTAAATCTCATTTATCTAATAATACCTACTACCAACTAGTCGATTTTCACTCCATAGGAACCCAATACAGGATTTCCAAGGCAGTAAATCTTCATGAAGAGAAGCCCTGGTAGCCTGATGGTTACACACTGGACTGCTCACTGCCCGATAAGTAGTTTGAAACCACCAGCATCTCCTTAGGGAAAACACAGGGCTTTCAACTCCCATCATGGGGCTGGTCCCTCCTTTCCTATAGGGTCTCTATGAGTTGATATCAACTCGATAGCAATGAGGTTTTAAGAAATCCTTATGGGGGACAGAGAGACTCACTTTTCTCTCACAAAGCAGCTGGTGTGTTTGAACTGCCAGCCTTGCAGTTAGAACGTCAACGTTCACCCGATAAGACCACTAGGGTTCCTGTATAATAATCTCCCCTATGGCCTGCTTCTTTGGTGGTTATGTGTTGAAAGTCCTAGCCACTCCTCTGGAGAAAGACAGGACGTCCTAAGCCCATAAACAGTTGCCATCCCAGAAACTCTTAGGAGTGATTCTACTGTCCAATAGGGTCAGCCCGATTCAGCACCAACTCAATGGCAGTGAGTCTTGTGCTTGCCCGTTTGTTTTCATTGCTGGCTTACACAATTGTTGTGAAAATCAGCAGAATAATGCCTGTAATAGAGCTGTGGAAATGGCAAGGTGCCATCCATCTAGATATAAGCAAGTGTCATTGCTGTATCCATGGCATTCTTGGTCCTCCACAAGCACACTTCTGCAGGCCTTCCTCCCAGCTCCTCCCCCACATTTCCTGGGCTACAACCACACGGAACTCTTTGTCGCGGCTTATGCATGGTCCAAAGGCAATGGTGGCTAAGTGACGTTGCACGCTAGAGACCTGAGTTCACATTTCAGTCATCGAACCTCAGGCTCAGCCAAAACCGATCTGTCAGTTGTGATGATGTGAAACGGGTTTCAGCAGAGCTTCCAGATTAAGATAGGCTGAGAAGAAAGGTCTGGTGATCTACTGATGAAAATCAACCAACAAAAGCCCTATGGCTCACAGCACAACAGTCTGTCCTACAACAGGACATAGGGCGTACACAGAAATGGGTAACATTTTAATCCATTGGACAGGAAGTTTTCATGAGTGGGGTGGGGGGGCAGTTTGACAGCAGTTAGCACCAAAGTTGTCCTGTCTTGGCCCTTTGTTGCTGCTGCTCTCTCCCCTAGATGCTCTTCCCCTAATCTTCTTTGGACAAATCCCACATAGCCTCCAGGAGCACCGGTGGCATCGTGGTTAGGTGTGGGACTGCTAATCGCAATGTCAGCAGTTCAAAAGCATCAGCCAATTTGGGGGAGAAAGACAAAGCTTTTCATTCCCCTAAAGAGCTATAGTCTCAGAAAGCCAGAGGGGCAGTTCTACCCTGACTTACAAGGCCACTGAGCGTGGCAGTCAACTCTTTGGTAGCGAGTTTGGTTTTCTATCGGGAGCCATCTTTCAAGACTTAGCCTAAATCTTACCTCCTTCTAGTCCTTTCCCAGATCTCCAAAGAAAAGGAATCCCTGTCTCCTGTGGTTTGGCAGTTAAAGACCTACTAATCGGGTCCCATGATGGGATCTCTTTGAAGGTATGGCTAGCTTCCAATATAAGTAGATACCGCTTGCTTTTTTTTGGAGATCTTAATCCTACATCTTGCTCATTGATCCCCAGTTCTTTGGACAGGAGCCAACAGCTGCCACGCTCCACTTCAACTTCATTTTTAGGGCAATGGTCGCATTCTTGGTAGCACTGTGACTATTTATGCGCACAGTTGATATTCTCGTCTCCTTATCAAGCTTGAGGACAGAGGCTATGCGTTGGGCACGCAGTGTCTTTCCCGAGGGTCAGCATCAAGCTTGCTGCACACCAGGAGTCTGTGTCACCATCGCATTTGGCCTGCAAAGACTTGGAAAGGGCCTCAAGAGGTAATCAATGTCTTTGGGGCCTGGAGGCAGAAGATGAGCGGCCAGGCTCCTGGGAGCAGGTCTATAAACATCTTTTGACAGAAGAGCCCAACTCCAGAGTCTAGCAATTTTGGATTATATTTGCATTTGGAGGCTCTTAAAGTAGCAAAACTTTAGATTTACGCCTTCCCAAACAGATGTGGAAAGGAAAATCAATTCCTCACAGGATTGGCTTATTTGTTTTTTTTTTTAATTGCAGCACTAAATATTATGCACCAAGTGACAAATTAATACATAAATTGACCTAGAGACATAGGCAACCCCCACACCCAGCTCCCCACCAACGAGAATGGAATGAAGAGCCGCCCTGAGTTCTTCATGACTGGATGTGGCAGATGCTGGGGAGGTTGCTGATGTGTCCATCAAGTGTGGATTTTTTTTCCCAAAAAAGATGCAGCAGGCACAGGCCACACTCATGGAGTGGTGGGACAGTGCAGGCTTCCCCGGAGGAGGGAACTCACTTGTTCACTTGAGTGAGAAGGCTGTGTGACAGAGAAGTCTGGTGGTACTCAGGGGCTCTTAGAAGGTATCACGAGAAAGGCCTGGCCGCACCTAGTACATTCCTGACTTTGCCTTCAGGTCCCCCAGAAACATAAGATGAGCATGCAGACAAATCACAGGCAGGAGACTCTAAGTGGTGTGAATATTAAGTGATCAACTATCAGCCAAAAGATGGGCCGGGCCATCTGCCTCCGAAAGCCTCCTTGGCAGCCTATGAGCGGGTCTATGCTGCACATGTGGGCTTGATATGCGTTGGACTTGACTTCATGGTAGTTAACCCCAACCTCAACAAAGTGGGAAGTGGCCAAAAGTAACCCTTGTGATAGCCTTTGTGTCAACTTGAGCTGTGGCTGACTTTGGACCAAGGTCATCAGTGGTTTAGTAGTTAAGACCTGCTAATCCATACCCAGGATGAGTGTTCTTTGAAGGTCTGGTCTACTTCCAATATGAGAAGATACTGTGGAAAAGCTGACTTGCTTTTTACGAGGTCTGCATCCGAGAGCCGGTTCACTGATTTCCAGTTCTTTGGATATGAGTTAGAAGTCGCCATATTGGCTGCCACCTGACCTGCCAGACTTGGGTTCATTTGCTTCTGCAGCCACCAGCCTGCCATCTTCCTGTCAACCTTAGCTTTATTAGCTTCAGTAGCTCTGTGAGTCAGGAGAAGCCCTCAGCCTAACATCTGACCCATCGACTTGGAACTTGCCTGTATTTGCCCACTTCTACGATGGGCACATACGATGCCCACTTCTACGAGAGTAGTTCACTTGATATAAATGTCTCTGCTTATTTACATATTTAAGCCCCACTGGTTTTGATTCTCTAGAAAACTCAGCCTACAGTAAACATGAGTCACAGGCTGCTCCACATGGTGGTGACCTTTGGGACTGCAGGACCCTGCCCATCCCGAGTGACCACCTACTCATTCAGCCTTCCACTAGTAGGTCAGGCAAGGAAACTTACTGTTTCTTGACCCACATTCCAGTGTCCCACAGGTGGGGGGCATCCCTGTGGGGAGGTAGGGTCTGGCATCATACCCCCTCTTTGAATACTGAGGAGATTGAGTACTGGCTCAGCCTTCTGGACAAAGCAGACCAGGCAGAAATGAGCAGATCTATTAAATTTTTTTCCCCATAAACGTGGAAAAAAACTAAGTGACTGCTTTCCCCAGGAGAGGGGATGACACATAGACAGACCAAGCTTCTGACATGGTCTAGCTGAATGGAAAACAGCTAGTTCTTTGCTCTGGAAGGGGCGGGGTAAGGGAGAAGGGAGAGAGGAAAGAAGAGAGGGGGGAGAGGGAAGAGGGGAAAGAGAGGGGAGAGGGGAGAAGGGAGAGGAGAAGAAAAAGAGAGAGGCAGAGAGAAACATGAGTGTTTTTCTATTTGCTTGGCAACCTCCCTTTCCGTTTCTTATCATGATGGGACACCAGATGTCCTTTAAGGGGACAATAGAAGAGGGACAATAGAAAGGGGAGGGTTGGCATAATCAGGAAGGAATACACAGAAACCAAAATAACAGATGGGTGTCCTTATCCCCCAGGATACAGGCTGAGATTCCCGATCTTCTGTCTGAGGAAGGTGGGGTTCCAATGACAAACACCTGTGACCGTGTCGGCTGGGAGGCTATACAAGAGCCCTGACATTCAGAAACAACTATCTGAGGAGACTGCAGAGGTGCCAGGAAATGACGGCTCCAGCACCAAATATCTCCCCCAGGTCTAATGAGAGTTTTGCTTGGTGCTTTCATGAATCAGCCACATCTTGGGTCAGAAGGAGAGGAGAAGTAAGGAGAGGAGAGAAGGAAGTGGGTGGGGGGAGAGAGAGAGAGATCACCTTCAAGAGAGGCAGAGAGCTGTCAACACAGCACATGGCCACAGGGGAATTTCCAAGTTCCCCAAGGACACCCGTTTAATTAAAACGGTCCAGAAAGTAACAATGGTGGTAACACCACCCAGGTCCCGCCTACCTTTCCCAGAAGGGTGGTCTTGCAAACCTTGGAGGGATAGAGACTGGAGAGAGTCCCCTCCTCGCTGCATCATGGATGGGGTTGGGGAAATCTGCTGGACACCAACAGCCTTAAAAAGGCATTGATATGAAAGCAAGGTCAACGGAGAGCAGCATCACTCTGAGGTCCTTGCAGTCATCTCACAAGACTTGAGTGTTCCAGGGATATGGTGCCTTTTGGCAGTCCAAGCCAGCTGCTGGGGCTAGGAGCAAAGGCATCGAAAAACTCCCTTATCGGATACAAAGGTAATATTTCTGGGGGCAGAATTCAGCTATGTTCCTCAAAGATTGTTCCATGGGTTTAGGACACTGAGCCGGCTAACCATTAAGAGAGGAGGCCTTCAGATTTCAGTTGTCTTTGTGTCTTGGGGTCATTTCAAAATCTCTCCTGTCACTCTACTCAGCCTGGTGGCTCCTTCATTCAGGGACTCAGAGGGATCATCCTTCTCTCAGTTCTCTTTCCAACTACTTCAGGTGCTCGGAAAAGCCCTGCCATTCAGGGATGAGGAGTCTGTAGGATTCTAGGGATGTGGGAAGTACGTTGGGTGGGATGGTTAAAGGTTTTGAGGGGGCTGTAAGGAGGAAGCCAGGGAAAGCTGACTCAAGACTTGTTCTTTTGCAAAGGAAGTGGGGGAAAAAATGAGAGGAGCAGGATGTTGGGCAGGGGGGACAGTACTAGGAATTTTGGGAGCTGACTTATGTCATCTGCCCTTGGGCCCCAGGTATGTGTCTTCTAGCGGCTGGAGAGATTGGCTGCCACTGGCTCCTTCAGTTGCCCTCACCCAATGAGGGACAGCATTGTAGGGCCACCTCATTTTGACAGCAGAGACTTTTCTGTGACCGCAGCCCACAGTCTACCTTTTCTCGCTGTCCGAGACTGCCTCCCCCCTCTCCCCCGTGGATGGATGGTGTCTTCACAAGCTCGAGTCCCAGTTAAACTCCAGCACAAACATCCTCCCAGTCTTTCTCCAGAGAACCTGACCTAGGGCAGGGAAGAAAGACAAGAGGCAAAATTTCTGGAGGGTAGACCATTTCTGTGAAGCACAGCACAGGTTGATAAACCAAATGTCCATAGAGCCTTGGAGCTTGCTTGGGAGCATTTGCTACCTATGACAGTGAATATTTCTAGATTTACATTTTTAGGTCCTAATTATTCCTAGAATGTGGTCATGTGGCAAGTTTTCAATCCTTAAATATGATTTCTTAAAAATTTAGGGGAAAAAACTCCAAACACAATCAAGCATCGGAGAAGCTACTAGACCTAGGGGGAGGAAGTCACTGTGTTAGACCTCACACGTCACCTCCAGTTCCTTTCTGGCCTTTTGAAAGAAAAAGATTCCCATCATTTGTTTTTCATGTCGATGGCAACCCCCCAACCCACTTTTTAAAAGCATGAAAGCATGTTTGCCTGCCTTAGCCCTTGCTGAATTCTGTTCTTTTTTTTTTTTTAACATTGTACATCCATTGTGTCAAGCACATTTGTACTTTTTTTTTCCCCCCGCATCACTGCTCTGGTGGAAGTAGGAAGGCCAGCCTTGCTCCTGGAGAGCTGCTGCTGGATTTGAACCGCCAACCCGGTGGGCCCCAGTCCCACATACAACCACTGCACCACCGGGGCTCAGCTCGAATTCTAGTCTTTAAACTAACAATTTAATTACTTTTTTGCTCCTTGGTGAACCAGGAAGTTGCCTAGCAATGAGGCTGGTTACCAGGCTTTGTCCCAGGTTGGAGTCTAAGGCTAATGTCTTCAGCCACCATCCTCCAGTAACATAGGACATACCTTCGGGTCTAGAAAGTTCACGAGAAGTCCGTGTTGAGAATTAATCTGCGATTTCTCTTCACAGCTCCCGAATTTCACAAGTACACTTGCGTGCGTATGGCCATGTGCTAAGAGTAGCCTTATCGTCCCTCTTCTAGACACATGGGCCTTTCATTCCAGGTAGTGCATCGTTGGTAGGTGTCCTGGACCCAGTTCCTTCTCGCAGAACAAAGCATTACCGGAGATGATGCCATCTCCACAGGCCTGCTGTGTTTGAGACCACAGCTGCAGTCTATGTGTCAGGCCATGTTGTTGGGGGGTCTTCCTCTCTTTACCCTGATTCTTTATTTCAGTGAACATAATGTCCTTTCCCAGGGACCGGACTCTCCTGATAACAAATCCAAAGTCTACCAGACAAAGTCTCACCATCCTTGAACCTCAGGAACATTCTGGCCGTTCTTCTTCCAATATGGATGTGTTCTTTTTTCTGGAAATCCATTCCATAGTCTTTGACACCACCACAATTTTCAGGCATCAATTCTTCGATCTTTCTTATACACTGTTCAGCATATGAGAAGACTGAACACAGCCTGGCTTGGACCAGGTGCACCTTCGTCCTGGAAGTAACATCTCGATTCGTACTGTCTGCAATGCTCAGTGAAGAGAGTCCTGAAGCACTCTTGGGTCAGTAAAGGATTTCTAACCACCGGTTCTTTGTTCAAATCCTCCAGCCACTCTGTGGGAGGCAGATGAGGCTAATCTGCTCCTATAAAGATTTTAAGTCTTGAGTCAGAGTAAACTCCATGCCAGTGGGTTGGGTTTGGGTTTGGGATGCCCGTTTCTGAATTTTAGAGGTCCATGCCATTGACCCCTGGGTTGAAAAGAAAAAAAAAATACTGGAACCATTCAGTCTGGCTTCAATCCTGGCTTCAATCCTGTGACTTTGAGACCAGAGCAAGTTATTTAGCTTCTCTGTGCTCCAGTGCCCTCATCTGTAAACTGGAGCTGATGGTAGCATCCCTGCCCACGTAGGATTGCTACAAGAACTAACTAGCACAAAGCACGTCATATGCTTAGACCAAGGCTTGGTCCCTGGCTACATTATGGCAGTGCCGACTGTTGGTTCTGCCATTGCAGATGTCACGGGGTGATTATGAGCAGAGAGATCTTCCTGTCTCTCTCTGAAGATTGCAGTGGTTCTCTGTAAGCACTGGGTAGACCAGCAGCGATTCCTCCCATATCGAAAAGAGAAAAACTCCCCCTGGGCTTTCCAGACTCAAAGCAACTTGGTCTTTTGACATTTTCTATTAACTATCTACCTCATCAACTCAATGTCCGAGTCATCCAGTTCTAGCTCCACACCATCTGTCCAATGAATGACTCACTATCTTTCCATTAAAATTGTTATCTCTCTAGCACCAATACTCATTTCATTGTCTCTGGTCCAGGAAATTAGCCTAAGATATTTCCTCATTTCTATTCCTTGAGCAGTCCAGCACTATCAATAGCTTTGTACTGTCCACCATCGTCTTCTAGACCCTTCCAACATGGCTCCCACTTGACTTTCCATCCTTCCCAATCACCTGCCCACATTTTTCAGCCAAATGGAGTTACTCCCTATGAAGTCATTTATGTTATTTTCTCCCTCATGCTGTCCCCCTTCCTCAGATGACCTACCCTCCTTGGTCTATGAAAAGCGCAGACCCAACTCCAAGGTTGTCATGTCTCCACTGTCATCCAGGTGACACGGGCTTCCGTAGTTCTTCCTTCATCATCCTCCTGGAGCCCCAGATGCCAGGGAAATCTATGTCGCATCGAAGCCCCATGATCCTGTGAGGTCTCTTTGCAGGACTGTGGATCCTAGTTTTTTCACTGCAACATCACCTACAAGACCAATGTCTTTTTAGAAGATGTAGCTAGACACATTTCTTTGCACTATATTTTTATGTAAAGCTCAGATCCAAATAACATTTTAAATCAGTGGAAGTATAAATCCCTACTGCTCATTTCATTGAGACCAAAATGAGGATCTATGGACTGATTCCAAGGAGAGGAGAAGTGACTTTGCCTCTTTTCCAGCTTCAGTTGGCGTCACCAGTCCTCTCCTTTGCTCTTTTCTGTACCCCAGGTCTCCCTCACTCAAGTGTGGCAAATTAGGTAATTAGTGAAAGAGCAACAATTTTGCAGAGAAAATGGTTATGTGTTTAGGGGAGTTCAATGGCTCAAAATACGTAAGAAAATCATTTACAGGGTCTAGATAAAGCAGAATGGGGGCCCTGCCAGCTCTTAGCAGACCCAGGGGAGGCTGACCAGCACACACCTGGCCAGGGCCCCGGCATCCATCTCTCTCTCCTCAGTGTTGCTGCAGAGCAAAAGAACCAGTTATAGCAGAGCCTCCTCAGAAAACGGTACGCGTGTGTGTATGTGTGTGTGTCTTTAGAGAGTCTGAGCCACGACCTCTATGAGCTCCACATCTTTCCCAAATTTTCCATAAGGCATTTAAGTTGTTAGAAAGGATTGAGCCTAATTATTATTCTCTGAAACCCTCCCCTGATATCCTGGGGTTTAGACTATACAGTTTGTCTTCCCATTGTCACAGCAACTGGGCAGGAATACCAATAAAAACGAATGTGCTCTGCTTCCGGAGCTGCAGTTTGGTTCGCTGTAAGGTCACAGTATTTTGCTCCCTCTGGACCCACCCAGGCTGGCAGGCACTTCGGAAGTCTAGCCTCAGGAGAGCAGTCCTCTTCTGGAGAACGCCATCTTTGCTTTAATGCATCCAATGGCCCAGTGGAGCGCTACTTGGTGTTTTCAAACTGCCCTGGAAAGCTCTGCGGTTTTGACATTGCAGGTAGACCAGCAGCATTCCAGAGGTCATCACAGCACGATTGATGTTTTACTTTTTAAACACACTGTGGACTGCAGTGGCATTTCCTCTAGGGTCTTCTCTGGACACCTCATAAGACAAACCCTGGACCCTTGCTCAGCCGTCTGGATCGGTCTATCGCAGACACCCCTGGTTCAGGCAACAGGAGGGTGAGCGGGGAAGGAGCAGGGCAACTTGAAAGGATGCCCTCCTGCAAGATAGACAGACAAAAGGCAGGCAGAGCTGGTGCATTTTCCTGGGGGGAGGTGAGAGGAGTCACAGATGGAAGACCAGTCAAGACTCTTCTTCTCTGCCTGAAACGGGCACCAATATTCAATATAGAACCCCATCTGTTTTGTTCAATTGACAATTTCCTTTAGCAGGAAACTAAGATTCATACTGAGTTTCAGACTGCTACTGACTAAAGAAATAGCTTCGTTCTTTAAAGACTTTGCTTTTTAGGGCATTCAGCATGTAACCTAATTTCATTTGACGGAGTTTGGGTTTTTTTTTTTTTTCCCCTTCTCCATTTGCTGCCTAGAACGTGTGCTTCGTTATCTTCTGCAGAAATGGGGCTGAGGACGGTGATGGGAGAGCTAGCGATTCAGAATTCTCTGGACAGAAGCAGGCATACCGGTGAATCACCAATGCCGTACATTTCATACCACACAGTTCTGCGCTTGTACCCCTGGCGGAGGGGTGGGGGGAGGGAAGGGACTTACTGGACCAGTCCAATTCTCTACTTAACATGCACCAAAAATCACACTTAGAAGAGTAAAGGACAACGTGTGAGCACAAACACATACGTGGGCAAACCACACTAAACCCAGTATGCTCCAGTCAACTTTGAGTTGACACCCAGGGAGTCCATGCATGTGACAGGTGGGTTCTGATTCAACTGGGCTTACCAGGATTCTTAGTGACTTGGCACTTGGGGCCTCGCAAACCGCGCCCCCCCCCGCCCCCCCTCCCGGCTCGGTGTGACCTACCAGCATGGTTAACTCCATGCATGGATCTTCTGTGCTATGCATCCTGCATCTGTCTCAGTGATCTCTGGGTCTTTGGATTTGAATCACTGACCTGCCATCTTGCTTGTCAACCCTGGGTTCATTAGACTCTGCAGTCACAAGCTTGGCTTAGAGGTGCTGCATCCATCCACTTTTACCTCCACCAGCTTCTGATCTTCCCGCGTCCCGGTTCATCGGCCCACTCACCTCTGAGTCAGAAAGAGCCTCCAGTCGAACATCTGATGCACAGCCTGGAACCAGACTGGACTTACCTGCTTCTACAACTGTGTGAGCCACATATGATATGTGGATATTCACTTTCTGGTGGCTATCTGTCTGTCTAATCTACCGATCACTAGTGTGGCTTCTTTGGAGAACCCCAGGCTACCACAAAGTGTTGCAAAGTAGAGGGCTTCGTAGGGTTTTCGTGATGGTGATCTTTACAGGAGACAGATTGATCGCCAAGCCTTTCTTTAGCAAGCGCCCTCGGGTGAATTTGAACTACCAGCCTTTAGGTTAGGAGTCAAGTGCAAATCACTGGTGCCTCACAGGGCTAGGAGGGAAGGTTTCACCTAAGGGGAAGAAATGCTTTCGTCTCCTAGGTGGCCTTGGGGATTGGTTCTCAAAGTAACAAATCAAGACCCTTCTTTATTTTGTGCAAACTCTAACCTTCCAAAGTATTCCCCCCCCACACACACACACAAAATCAAGTGGGGTTTTAGCTTGTACATAAATAGAACGATTTCCAGAAACAAAAACAAGGGGATGTGTGGATTCATTTGGAATGGTCTTTCAGAACACTTTGAAACAAGGAAAACAAAACCCAAAGAAGACAAAACAAGTGAGTGAAGAAGATCCGCTTTTTAATTTTCGAAAGAATAGTCAGGCAGTGATCGGGAAGAAGAAATACACCACGCCAGGCGTCTGGATAGGCCTGGTGCCCTCGGCAAGCAGAAATGAGCTCACTTGATGTCACACAGCAGGGCCACTCCTCTCAGGATCCAGTGGTCTGGGGACAGGACTGTTCTCAAGTACACCACAGTGATGAAGGTCAAGTCGGTGCGCCTGGGCTTCTTGTAAATGGGACACACGTACAGCTTGGGGTCCTTGGGCACGATGGAGTTGATGGCATAAATGTGCAGCACCGGCAGCTGTGTGAAGAGCACCTTGGGGGTGGATTCAGTGAGTTTCCCGTTCCGTCGGTCCCAGGCAGCTCCATCCATGTAGAGTCCATAAATATACACACCTTCCTGGAAGAGGCAAGCATAAGGTGATAGGATTTTAAAATGAAACAAAGCTAGCTGCCATGAGACGAGCATCCATTACTGTCATAAAGGGTGTTGGCTTTTAGTGTTTTTCTTTTTGTTAAAGAAAACTAACGCTGGCCTCAAAAAATGGAACTAAAGCAAGACAGCCCTGCTGGGTATATTGCATTAGTGAAAAATTAAGCTCAATTCCCTTGACTCTTCCACTCACCCGCCCCCCTTGCCCAGCATGTCTTAGAGCTATAAGTCTAATTGAAATGTTTCTGTCGTGTTTTTTTTTTGGGGGGGTGGTGTCCACTGCTTAGAGCAACAGACTTAGCTGGCACACCAGGTAAAAGCCTCTGAGCGGTCGGCCAGTGGTGTGGGGTGGAGGAGAGGAGAGGGGGAGTTGGAGCATCACAGAGGATCTCAGTGTACACTCCTCAAGCCCATCTGTAGCACCTCCAATGGATTCGAACCACCAACTTTCTAGTTAGTCTCCAAGTGCTCCCTTTGTACCCTCTGGAGACTCCCAGTTCATAGAGATGAATCGGAGGGCTGCAGGTGGCCCAGACATTCCTCCACCTGTCCCAGCTCTCTGGGGACCTGGCTGGGACAGGCCCCAATGCTCAGGACTGCTAATCCAGTTCTGGTTCTACTGTCCACGCCTTTCACTAGCAGCCCCCCAGAGGAGCTGGAAAGTCCTTGTTAGCAAACACACATGAGTAAGTTGTAATTATTAAGCAATGGGTTTTGGGGAGCTGCCAGCTAGCCAGACCTAGACATTAACCTCCCACTCTGGCAGGTGAGGGAGCCTCTGGCATCGAGGTCACCTGCATTCAAGGGAGGAAACCTTTGCTGCCAAGTTAATGGACTTCAGGGAGGTACTCAGAGGTCCTTTCTTAGCAGAGGCAACCCCTGGACACCTCTGCGCTGCCGGGGTGGTGCCTACCCCAGGCGGGTTTGTGATCTCCTCTTTGGTCTGTCGCAAGACTTCATTGTGGATGGTCACCGAGTCCAGGGCCCAGCCTTTGTGGGCGCGGGTCACTTCCTGCCTCATGGCTGTGAGGAAGCCTTGATAAACGAGGTGGGGGAAAGAAAAGAGAAAGGATTTTAAGTCTGGTGCAGCCCATTTTGGAAATAAGACAGAAGCAATGTTTCGGTTCCTTGCTACGCAGCCACCCACTTGCAAGCCAGTCCTAGCTTCCTAATGCTGCTGTAACAGAAAGACTGGTTAATGGGTGTTGACAGAACAGGCATGTATTTCCCCAGACTCCAGGAAGTGGAAGAGTGAGTTCAGGCCACTCTTCTAGGAGATGTGTCTCTTCTTCTCCTCTTCCTTCTTCTTTATCTTCTTCCTCCTTCTTCTCTTCCTCCTCTGCCCGCCTCCTCTCTTTTGGCACTGGGGAATAGCCTTCTCCAGTTTTTAGTTTCTATTAACCAGTGTGACTCATTTCCTTGAGGCATCATCATGTCCCCATTTATGCAGCCCACCCTGCGCTTAATCAGACCCTTTTTATATCTTAAAAGTGGTTAGCATTAAGGCACATTAACACAGCAGATAAAAACCCTATTCCCAAATGGTCTTACATCCACAGGTACAGTGGAAGGATTTTCAACCCATATTTGGCAGGGGTGGGAGTCCGGGGGGGGGGGGGCAGCGGGGGTATAATTCAATCTATCTAGTGCCCATCCCAAGTAGAATGTTTTGATTGTTAAGATAAAACTTTGTAGGGTGGGTCTTGCTTTCAACGTTTTCTCCTCTTTAAGGAGCTCTGTGATGAGTTCAATATTCCTCGCAAGCACCCTTTCTGTCACAGATAGGGTACTGAGGAGAAATGGTGTTTACAGTGCTGTCAGGAGGTCAAGTGGTCAAGTGCCACCCACTGCCACTGTGTAGATATCCGACTCACAATGATGCTATTGGTGGTCTCGGAGGCCATCCACCCTTATAGGAGTGGAGAGCCTCGTTTCTGTCCTCCAGAGCAACTGGTGGGTAACATTGCCACGAGGGTTCTTTGTTCAAGTGCTACCAGGGCGACAACCCAGTACTGGCTCCCATCCTCTATCTGAAAATATTATAAGTACTGGGGGCTAAGCCTGGAATTGTGAAATATTCTGAGAATGACATTCCAATTAAAACTCGAATCAAATCATTATCAAGCTTCTATTTGCTTTAATGGAACAATTTCATTTAGTCTGAGGAAATAAGGCAGGATAGAAAAACCGACTTTTAATTTGATCAAGCAAAGCAATCACACCGGAAAGGAACGCTACGGATTTTAATGTGCATCATAACGTTATTTTAAGACAATTCGAAAGTCTGTGTAGCGTGGTCATACTTCCAGCTTACTGTTTGCAAACCATGCCATTTCGATCTCAAGAAGAGATGCATTTCTTGGAAAGGCAGCAGCTGATGTTTGGAACTGTCCCCTACATTTTAATATGGTTTTCAAAACCTTAGGAAAATTTAGCTGCGGCCTATATGGTACATTTTGACTCCCTTGTCACTATTGAAATTCATGGGCTTTTTAGCAAGGCAGGTATGGAATGTGTGTGTGTGTGTGTGTGTGCATCGCTGCTATTCCCAGATTAGCAAGCTCTGAGAACTACTCTGCACAATAAAACACACACAGAAATGATGGTATGTTTTTATCGGGGTTGAGTTGGAGAGAGGAGAATAATACTGCTAGGCATGAGAACAGGTTCTGGGGGTATAATCTCTTGGAATTGGACAGAAAATGTAAGTCTCTTGCATAGTGGTTTCAGGTTGGGCCATGACCTGCGAGGTCTGCAGTTCAAAACCACCAGCTAGCTCCTAGGGAGAAAGATGAGACTTTCTTATTCCCATAAAGAGTTACAGTCTTGGAAACTCACAGGGTGACTCTCAGTTTATACAGACTCGATGGCAGGGAGTTGGGAGTTGGGAGCCTGCTTTACAGAGTCAAGCTCTGACCAAATCCCTTCCCAGTCGTTAAGCTGGACACGGCGGGGGGGTCTCGTGTGTTTGCCCGTTCATATCCTCTCAGGAGTGGCCACCACCCACCCAGTCCTGTTCCATGGGGGATGGCCACCAAGAGGCAGAGGTCATCATCCACAGACCCCGGATTCGGGTATCTCAGACTAGAGCACCCAAGGCAAACAGACCACATAAACAAGGGCCTCCACACCATACATCGTCATTGCAAATAAGGTGTGAACCAAGGTAACCACCCGGAAGGACAGGTGAGGGGAGGCTTCAAAGAGGAGAGGAAGATGAGAGGCAAGGGAGGATCCTTGAAAGGCAGTCAGGGTTTTTCAGATGGTCCGACTACAGGCGAAGGAATAGCATGTGCGAAGGCATGGAGGTTGGGGCCAAAGGTGTGGCCAGGGTGGCACCCACAGGTAGAACAAAGGTGATGCGCCATTTCCTAGCTGCCTCTGAGGCCGCTTCCACTCGTGGTGCCCTTGTGTCTAAGAGAGGACCAGCGCTAGTTCCTGTGCTGGCTTCATGATCCTCGGCGTGTTTGTGCCCACCGCTGTGGTTATTGCAACGTGCCTTTCAACCTGTGGTCTCCCCGGCTCACGCAAACCCTGCCAGTTGTCTGTAGATGTCTCAGGGTCTTGAAGACCAATCGGGAGCCCTGGTGGCCCAGCGGTCATGCACTGAGCTGTTAACCTCAAAGTCAGCAGTTTGAAACCACTTGCTGCTCCACAGCAGAAAGGTAAGATTTTCTACTCTCGTAACAAGTTTACCATCTCGGGAACCCACAGGGCAGTTCCACTCTGCCCTGTAGGGTCGCCACAAGCCCGAACGGACTCCCTGGCAGTGAGTTTGGTTTGGGGATTCCGAATGGGGCTTGTTTCGGTGGATGGTGAGAAGCCACCGGGTCTGTTCAGGAAGCACATCGGTCGGTTGTGTTGCCATCTGCCAAAGCTTCCTCGGAATGCTATGGAAGCATCTTTGCATTAATCCCAATGAAAAGCCAGTCCATTGGGAGTGCCCACTGAAAAGGCTCCTTACCGTGGAGCCCTTATAGTTTAGTGACATTGAGAGTCTCTGATAGGAAAGTGTAGCTTTAGGGTATAAAATATTAAGTACAGGGGGTGGGGGGGGGTGGGTGCATGAAACACAGTGACATGATCCTCGCAGCAAACGATGATCAATACTTGTACTCTGGGGACAGCCCCTTGATTTAAACAGATAGCTTCCCTTGTAAATATGGGAGATGCTGTGTGCATTTCTCCTTTCCAAGTTACTCCTAGGAAATGCCATTTTTACCATTCAATGTGCAGGGTGTGCATGCATATGTATTGTGTGTGTGTGTGTGTCCATATGAGGCATTATTCACTCTAGATTCAAGTAGAGGGCTTGGGATGAAATTGGACCTCTTTTGTCACATTTTAAAATTCATCACGGTAGCTTCCCAAAAGAGCAAAATAACTGCCTACTGAGGAGGTGGGCAAAGAACCTGAACAGAAGTTTCACAGAGGCAGAAATCCGAATGGCCAATAAACACATGAGAAAATGTCCCCACTCATTAGCCATAAGAGAAATGCAAATCAAAACAATAATGAGATACCACCTAACAGCTGCAAGGATAGCCCAATTCAAAAAATCAGAAAACAGTAAGTGTTGGAGAAGCTGTGGGGAAGATAGGAACTCTTATCCACTGCTGGTGGACCTGTAGGTATGTACAGCCACTATGGAAATCGATTTGGCGATATCTAAAACAGATGGAAATTGAGCTACCTTATGACCCAGCAATCCCCCTACTGGGCATATTTCCAGAAGAGGCAAGCAACAAACCACAACCAGACATCTGTGCTCCAATGTTCATCGCAGCACAGTTCACAATTGTAAGGAGTTGGAAACAGTCCAAATTTCCATCAACTGATGAATGGATTAAAAAGCTGTGGTACATACATACAATGGAGTACAATGCATCGCTGAGAAGCAGTGATGAATGCAAGAAGTACATCACTGCATGGGAAGAACTGGAGGAAATTATGCTAAGTGAATTTAGCCAAGTGCAAAAGGACAGGTACAACAGGAGTCTGCTGAGGTAAGCTTAATTTAAAAAATGCAAAAGGGGTATAAGAAAAAGAAGTAAAAAGCTACTGTATACAGAAATGCCTGGACCCCAAGCCCAACTACAGGGGCAGCTGCTTCTCCCCCAGGGGAGTTTGCCTTGGAGGTCAGTACTGAAGCTGCAGCTTGGGCAGTAAGATATGCCTGACCAGAGCACATGAGAACAAATGAAGGGGGAGGAAGAGAGAATGGAGTGCATCCTGGCCCACTGAGCCTTCAAGACAATATTCCCACGCAGAACAGCCGATGCACAGAGAGGATCATATGGCCAGCCCCACTATGAAATACAGCTTCCCTCGCTGATCTAAGGCCTTTTGGGGTCACCAATGGAGAAAAGATCAGGATTATACCCTGCCTGACCCAATCACATCATGGCAAAACACTAAGGGTGTACAACAAAGCACGGAGTTCCAGATGGAGAGCCAAGGATATACTTTGGGGCCAGGGTGTGGCACCCAATCTGACTCAACCAGGGGACACTCCTGGAGGTCAACGAACAGACCTTGACCTATTTACAAGTTTTATATTGTTATTATTTTTATTTTTTACATACATATGACATTAGGGTTTTTATTGTTGTTATCATTGTTTTATTTTCTTTGGTTGCATCATTTTAGGATGCTTTTTTTGGGTACATATTGTTACCTCTGTTAGGTCTATCTCTATAAAATAGGCTGGATGAATAGTCTGAGGCGAAATGATGGGACTAATGGTTCGGGGTGGGGCATGAGATAAGGCAAGGAGGGGGGAAGGAGGTGGTGTCGATCGGCCCAGGGTTAAGGAAACGACAAGTGATTCAAAATCAGTGACAAGTGGAGTGTGAGAGGTCTGATAGGGATTGATCATGAGTAATGTAACAGAGAGAAAATACTGAAATCCAAATGAAGGCTGAGCATGATAGTGGGACAAGAGGAAAGCAAAAGGAAATAGAGGAAAGAACTGGGGGCTAAAGGGAATTTATAGAAGTTTAAATACAGGCATGTACATAGGTGGATGTATTTATATATGATGATGGGAAAATAGATCAACACGCATATACTTATAGGGTTAGTATTAGGACAGCAGATGGACATTGGACCTACCCTCAAGTGCTTCCTCAGTGCAAGAATATTTTGTTCTATTAAATTGGCATTCCATGATGCTCATCTTCCTGACACAATCACTGAAGACAATTGTGTGCATAAGCAATTGTGATGAAGAAAACTGATGGTGCCTGGCTATCAAAAGATACAGCATCTGGGGTCTTAAAATCTTGAGTAAACAAGCAGCCATCTAGCTCAGAAGCAACAAAGCCCACATGAAAGAAGCACACCAGGCTGTGGGACTACCAGGTGTCAAGGGATCTGGTATCAGGCATCAAAGAACTAAAAATTATAACACTATAAATGAGGGAGAGGACAGATTGGGAACCCAAAGCCCATGAATAGGTGAAGCGACATCTCTGTACAAAGGGGTTGCAGCAAGATGAGTCAGTCAAGGTACAGTTTAGTAACAATGAAATATGCAACGTTCCTCTAGTTCTCAAATGCTTCCTTCCACCATCATGATCCCAATACACCAGACAGATCCAGCTAGAGCAGGGGATGTACACTGGAGTCAGAAACATGGGGAATTTAGGATAGATGATCGCTCACATCTAGTGGTGGGAGTGGTGATACTGGGAGGTGGAGGGATGGTGGAGTAGAAAGGGGGAACCAATTTCAGGGATCTACACACAACCTCCTCTCTGGGGTCTGGACAACAGGGAAGTGAGTGAAGGGACACATTGGACAGTATATGATAAGAAAAAGTAATGACAATTTGTAAATTATTAAGGGTTCGTGGGAGAGGAAAGGGAAATATGAGGAGCTGGTACTGGGGCTTTATGTGGAGGGAGGATGTTTTGAGAGTGATGATGGCAACAAGTGTGCAAATGTAGCCTGCATACAATTGATGTATGTATGGATCGTTATGGGAGTTGTATGAGGCCCCAGTAAAATGATTTATTTAAAAAAATTCATCGCGGATCTACAAATCTACCAAGTCATTACGTGCATGGCACGAATCTTGATCCCAACCATCTATCTGTACCAGTGGAATCATTTTATTTTGCCTTAACACTTCATCACTTCCCGCTGCACTTGGGCCAGTGCTGCCAGCACGTGCATGCCAGAGGAGACATAAGCTGGGTCCTCTTTTGTGTAACACATCTGTTTCCGAAGCTTCTGGTGTTGTCAGAGAGCTCTGAAAACCCATGTGCTGAAGAGACTTAATAACATATGGCAGGGCTAGACCCTCCTCTGTCTTCTCCTGCCTGGGGACATATGCACGGTGCTGTCTGGCTGACTTCAGCCATCAGCCGCCTCACATGTGGAGAGCAGGCTTAGTCTGCTGCTAGAGGGAAATGGAACACACACAGTTTGGTACTTACTCCCGTGCCATGAGGACCACCTGTACAACAGAACAAATCATTGAAGTGCTTCAGCCCGTGACTGTGGCCAGGTGTGTTTTGAGCGCTTTCTAACAACGCAGGAGCCCCGATGGCCGTGCCAGAGAAGCTTTGGGTTGCTCACCCCAGAGTTAGCGGTTCAAAGCCACCCGTGGAAGGACGCTGAAGGCCGTTTGTTCCTGTAAAGATGTGCCATCTGGGAAACCCTATACAAAGTCACCATGAGTTAGTTGGGATCAACTCGATGGCAACAGGTGTGGGGTCGGGTTTTCCAGCCCACGAGCTTCATCTTCTGGCGCTGTGTGTCAGACGATGCTCTGTTGTGATGCCCGAGTTTCCCTGGGTTCGTCCTCAGAAGCCTTTCGCCGCCCTGTACTTGCTGGCCTGTCTTCATCGGAAAGCTTGGCTGAAGACCCTTGAAAGACCAGTGGCAACGTTGGCAGTGCCACAGCAGCACTCGTGCTACCACATGAACCGTCAGATGGGTGATAGGACATATAGTACCACCCCAAGTCATCTAAGAACCAGAAGACCTTGTTTGGTCGTCTGGAAAATATATGGACAAGGAGCAAAGATGCCATGCCATTCCTTCTCTCTTGGTAATTGTGAGGTCGCGGTTCAGTGGTACATAGTCCCATGGGTAGCTTTTGTTGCTGTTGTTGTTGTTGTCAAGAGCTGATTGCAACTCCTGGTGGGTGTGGGACAGAGTAGGACTGCACTATAGGGTTCTCTCTCTCTCTCTCCCTCTCCCTCTCTTTTCTGCTGTAATTCTGATGGAAGCAGAATGCTAGGCCTTTTCTTCCATCTTACTGCTGGGACATGTCTGAATCTCTAACGTGCAGGTTAGTCATTATGGGCAGACCACGGTCAAGCTTAGAAAAATGCCCTGTAGAGAGCGGAGAGTGGGATACTGTTGTCAGTTTCAGGCTCCCTCAGGGAACACGGGGAAGACCCAACACATGTTTGCAAGTGTTGGTGACTTTCTTTGGGCTTCTTAAAAAGAACAGCCTGATCTTGTGGTGTTCAAAGGACAGGGAGTCCATTGATTTGTTCATAATTAATATTTTAAAAAATGAGTCACCATTTTTCTTGTAGACTTATTATCAAGTCTCACAGAATAGAAATCTCTCTCTTCGGGTGCTGATAGCATTTAAAAAGACTAGTGATATGCTTTCTGTTTCAAAGTAGGCAAAGCAGTCATTTTTGTGTGTATGTGTGTGTGGCCCCTGTTTGCATTTAAGAATTCTTAGACCAAGTTTCAATCATTAGTGATTCATATGGAGTGATTCATATGGAGTGAAAAACAAGAAGTTGAGCCAGGTTTTTTAACAATAATAACCTTCTATTCTTCAGGAGATTTAACCGCCCACATGATAAATGGATGATTTGACTATTCAAACATCTGGGCTACATGTGGTCTAAATGAGATGCTTAAAAATTTTTTTTTCTCCCCTTCAAACTCATACAGCAGAAATGAATTCTTAAAAGACTTGTCAAGTCTATTTTAAAAAAATACTTCTAAACTAGGATTATACTTTGGAAACTCGGGTCTAAAGTAACATTTCTTATGCTTTAATTCCTATAAGAGCAGTAATGTGACATTTCAGCAAACAGATTACTGTTATTTGACCTATGCAATCAGTTGGCTTAAAGAAAGCTGCAGAGTCCGTGAAAGTGTCATTTCATGCAAGGTCTTAGAAAAGGCGAGAGAAACAGCTAATCAGGAAGTTTATTCCTCTTGATTTTATAAGGAGTTGGGTGGTTGTCTGTAATGAATGTCCAACACTCCAAATAGACAATGTTTTTTTCTTTAATAAATGAACCCATCCTCCTCATACTTTTAGGGTGTGTAGTATTTCCTGCCTAATCAGTTACTAAGACTCCCAGGAGTATCTTCAAGGAAGAGGAGACATGATATTCCTGTCATAAGTTTATGACAGGTGGCTTTTCCCCCAAACGAGAAGCAAATGGAGTTCATTGTTAATTTAGAGAAAAGACCAGAAGCCATTCAACAAAGAACAGGTTGATCAATCCAGTCAAATAGAAATGCACAGGGCACCTTCCCTTAAGCTTTGTTGATAATGAGAGCCATCTGGGCAGCCTTCACAACTCATGCTGCTCAGGGCACCCCACCTCCACTCTCCTACCTCCCACCCCCTCCCTGCACAATTAACTCAGGATTGGTGGAGGTAGGGCAGTTCTTTTAAAAGGCAGGGCTCCTCAAACACAAATTGCATCACCTGGATGGAGGTGATAGTGAGGGAGGTCTTGGGAAAATGCAGGTTCTGAATGAATAGGACCAGGGCGGGGCCTGAGAGCCTGTGGTTCTGTCAAGCTGACAGGTGCTAGTTGGTGGACCACATGCTGGATAGGGAAGGCCAAGGTCGAAGGCCATAGTTCGCCTAGTTGAATGACTTTGGGAGTCTTTAGGAAAAGAGACTGTGCAGACTTTGAAGGCATCTCATCCCCAGAGATTCTGCTGTCGCTGGTCTGAGTTCCCAGTCATGAGTACTGATGAATAGCTCTGCAGGTGGCTCTGATAAAAAGATGGATGAGACGGTCATTGCCAGCTTAGCCACCCAGGCTCATTTTGAGAACAGGTTTGGCAAGTAGAAAAGGACATTCCTCATGCTGCACACAAAATATTAGGACGGCAGTCAGTAGTAGGGGCTGACATCTTCCAAGGCTCCCTGAGACGCATGTAGCCTCTGAAATGTCGTTGATGGAGGCCACTGCTGACTCCTGCAAGACTAGGACTAATCCTCTTGTCAACCCTGGGATCAGCAAAGCCCACGGTGTCTCACATCCCAAAATGCAATTCCCTGCACTGGTTCTGTCTGGTGTCACTGAACTGATGCTGATTAATAGCGACCCAATACAAAAGGAATGAAACACTGCCTGGTCCCTCATAGTACTCACAATTGTCCCTACGTTGGAGGCCATTGTCGCAGCGACAGTGTCACTCCATGACTGGTCCCCCTTGCGGACATGTCCAAAGTACGTGAGACAAAGTCTGGTGGCCCTCACTTCTCAGGAGCCGTCATTTCTCTAAGGCAGATCTGTCCTTTCTTCTGGAAGTCCAGGGTATGTTCAACATTCTTTGCCAACACTGCAATCGATTCCTTTTCTAGTCATTGTTCAGCTTTCACAAGCAGATGAGGCAACTGGAAATGCCATGGCTTGAGTCCAGCACCCTGCCTTAGGCTGGATTCTCTACAGAAGCCAAACCAGGGAAGCTCCTATATGTTCATAAAGACAGAAATTTATATAGAGAAAATTGACTTTGAAGAAGCAGGCACATTCAAGTGTGGGCAGATTCCAAGGCCCCCGGTCAATTGGAGACTTCTTCAGATGTGCATAGCTCCAGGTGTTGATGAACCCAAGATCAGCAGGAGGATAATAGGCCAGTGGCTGCAGAGATGGACAAATCTCTGGTCAACTGTCAGGCATGTGGGTTCAGGCGGGGTGGGGGCGAAGGGGAATGAAGCCAAGGTCGGCAGGTCAAATAGCAGGCGGCTGACAGCTCCTAGGATCTGCAGGCAATATGGCAAGCCACTGGCTCACATCCAAAGCACCAGGACTCCATAAGCCAGATGTAGGATCTAGACCTAGCAAAAGGGCAAGCGTGTTTTCTCACCATCTCCACTTAAGTTGGAAGCAAGCCACACCCACTTCCTTCCACTTGATTGCACCAAGGCTGTGATATAAATAAGGGTGTTGCGGCCCCCCTACCCCCTACCCCGCCCCCCCGCCCCGAGCCTAATCTTCTTCCCACTGATGGGCTGTGTTCATGGAAGAACACTTCCCTGTGTTCAGGGAAGCTGACTGCATTGTGTTAGGTCACATCGTGGGGGATTGCTCCATAGGTTTTGACTGACAAGCCACTGAGCATCCTGAACCAGCTGATTTGACACAAAACCTTAGTGCAGCGGTTCTCAACCTGTGGGTCACGACCCCTTTGCGGGTGGAACGACCCTTTCAATTGGGGTTGCCCACTTCATAACTGTAGCAAAATGGCAGTGATGAAGTAGCAACAAAGATAATTTTGTGGTTGGGGGGGGGGGCGCGTGTCACCACCACATGAGGAGCTAAGTGTACTAACGGGTCGTGGCATGAGGAAAGTTGAGAACCACTGCCCTAGTGATCACGCCCATTTTAGTCCTCATCATGGCTGCTTTGCTCTTTCACTTAAAATTTTTTTATTTTTACCATTTCTATATTCAATCTTCAACTCTCTGTTCTAACCAATTTTCTTAAAAAAATCATTTTACTGGGGCTTGTATGGCGCTTACCACCATTCATCCATCCATCTACCCATGCCATCCACTGTGTCAAGCACATTTGTACAAAGGTTGCTCTTTCACATTGACAAGAGGTCTTTTGCAGCAGATTTCCCCAATGCAAGATGTCTTTGGATTCCTTAACCTTTGCTTTGCATGGATGTTAATGGTGAGTCCGAGAAAAAGGAAGCCCTTGGCAACTTTGGTCATTTCTTTCCTTTTTCTGTCTTTATTCTCCACAAGCTAATTTGCAGTTACTTGTCCTTGACCCAGGCTGCCACTCTTCCCCTTCCTCCCAAACCTTTCCACTGTTTCTTCTGGCATGGTTCTATAGGGAATGCTTTGCACCTTCTGCCAGAGAAAGATGGGGCTTTCCACTCCCCTGGAGAGTGATACACATAGGGGCAGTTCAACACAGAGCCTCTATAAATCAGCACTACCTCGCTGGCAGTAAGACCATCCTCCCCACCTTCTTGTCCTTTACTGGAACTTAACTAAACATGTACTTAACCAGAACTTAACCCCCACAGACAGTGGCTTCTCCTCTGTCACAGTGATTTATTCATTCCCTACTTGGACATGCCTGTTGGTCAAGCACCTGCCCCTCATTGTTGCAGTGACCTGCCTGTCTCCCCAGCACTGGGCCCACTCTCTAAGGCCACCACACGACTACCCCCTAGGCCAGGTGGGCATTTCCAGCCCCCACTGGGCTCTGAAAGCTGCCAAGCAATTCTCCCACCTTCACCTTCTTAGTCCTCTTTCTTAAACCGCCACTGTCCTTAAATCTCTCCTCAGACACCTCCTGGCTTTCAAGATAACAACATCTCCTTCTTCAAAGGGAAAAAGAAAACCATCAGATAGACGAGAATGCCCTTAACTTCTTGCCACCAGGCCTACTAAATTAAGTGGCTCTAAGTGCGTTCCTTCCTTCTTGCTGGGGTTCAAGTAGGTACAGTGTGTCTCCGTTTGTCGAAAGTGAATACACACCTCCATGTGTGAGTCTGATAGTCCACTCCCCACTGTCGTTTTACCTACTTGTTCTTATTTTTGGCCTCTTCCCCTCTCTTCCTTTCCTTCTCCCATTCCCACCACACCACCTCTCCCTCTCCTGGCTTCTTCCCATCAGCAGTTGAATGTATTCAAGCCTTCCTTATCATTAAAAAAAAAAAAGAAGACGGCTCCTCCGATTTGCTTCTTCCTATTCCGTGCCAAATGTCCAGAGAGAATTATCTCTATTGTCCACATGTCTTTTCTGTCTCTCCAGTTCCTCACCTCCCATCCAGAGACCCTAAAGTCTGACTGTCACCTCCCGATCCACTTCGGTGAGACCTGTCTCACCAGCTGGCTCCTCCCTGATAAGTCACCTGACCGTCTCTGGCCTATCTTGAGTGACCTGTGGCAGCATCGGTCCTACTTCCCCCTTGCCCTCCTCTTCCTTGGCACCCTGACCTCCGTGTTCCCCTGTTACAAACCTCTGGGTATGAGGACCCTTCTTGAGACTCTGGGAGGTCTGCAGGGTGGGGATGCGACAGCAGAGTGGAATCCAGACGAGGCTGGCAGGAGAGGGAGGTGAGCAGAGAGGGATCCCAGGGACCAACGTGGAGAGATTTAGGGGGGGGGGGTGTCACCAAGCAAGGGAAGGGACAGAAGCAGAGGCAGGAAAACATGTCTAGAGCCAGAGACCCCTAGCTAAGGGGGATACAGATGGAGAAAGGCCGTTGAGTTCGATGGCCTTGGATAAAGCAGTTTGAATAGTGAAGGGGGCCAGATGAGAAGGCTCTCAGTGAGGTGTAAGAAGGTCACCGCATGCAGAGACTAGAGCTCTAAGAGGCCAGTAACTAAAGTGACCAAATGTCCCGCTTGTGACAGGCCAGTCCTGATTTTAAACAATTTTCCCCGCGTCCCTCGGCATTTTAAAAAAGTCCCAAATTTTGGAAAGAATGTACGACAAGCTAGGGGGCCGGGAGGGAATATACCCTCTCCCCATCCCCCACTCCCCCATCAATGGTGTCCCGCTATACCAATGTTAAAATCTGGTCACTTTAGAGTACACATGAAGGAAACGGCATGGTTTCATAACCAGAGGTGAACCGCAGGTGGCTGGAAATCATACTAGGTGGTCCTGGAGCAGAGGTCCTCAAACTATGGCCCGAGGGCCATATGCGGCCCTCAGAGGACATTTATTCGGTCTCTGGTGTTTTTGCCGCCACTGTCTGTCCTGCTTAGCAGCCGACTCATCCCAAGCCTGCAGTGAATTTGTTCATAGTTTTGGTTTTGTTTTAACTATAGCCCGGCCCTCCAACGGTCTGAGGGACAGTTGGACTGGCCCTCTGTTGAAAACGTTTGAGGACCCCTGCCCTGGAGCATGGTGGTTAAACGCCTGGCCACTGACCTAATGGCAAAGAGAGGTGACTGTCGCCTTGGGTCACAGTTTGTCATCCTGGAGACCCTCTGGGGCTGTTCTACTTAATCCCATGAACCTGAAGGGGCTCTCTGGCGATGGGTTTGTTTGGGTGGCGGGGCTGGTTGGGGACTTTGCTGAGAAGTCTGTCCACAGTCCTCAGTTCTGTCCTTGTCTGGGGTCAGGGGCAGGTGAGTGTTACCACTTAAACAGATGCTTAGCACCTCCGTGTTTATTTACCTGGGTTCCCTCAAGGGCCTCACTTGGTGACACACAGCGCATGCGAGGGGGCTTCAAAGAGTGTGGAAAGACCGGATTACAAGATCACGGTGTCTCCCTCCCCCCTCCTCTCCCTCCCAGGAGCTTTCTGAAGCTCCCTCTGCTCTGGGGGCACCGTGAATGGGGGAGACTCAACAGCACCGCCTGCTTGGCTTTGCTTTTACATTTGGGAAACACTCAGGGCTGTTCCAGGGGAGAAGGGAAGCCCCCGGCTTCTCCCGAGCTTACAGCTCTGCGAACCCTGGAAGTACTTTCCCACCCCAACCTCCTTGAGGCAAACGCTGGCAAGGGACTGCAGGTCGGGGATCGTGGATGGTTTCCATGGTCCACAAGAGCCAGCGCGACAGAACGCTCCCTCGGTTCGGCAACCCCCCCTCCTCTCGTGGGGGGTGTGTGGATATTCGTGATTTGTTTTAGTCAATAAGTTGTCCCCGACAGCTGCTCTCACAGACTGCCGCGGCTTGTCAAGGCACTAAGAGGAAAATCAGAAAAACGGCCGCCACTTGGCATGAAGATGGCATCGGGCTCCGGGTGGAGCTCGACACTGGGAAATGATGACCCGGGCCGGCTCCCTCGCATCTGGAGGTGTGAGACCCGGGGGTGCACGCTCCGCCTCTGCTTCTATTTCATTAGCAGCACCTGCGACTCATCCCCCACGTCAAATGGCAAAGCATGACCATCACTGAGGGGACCCTGAAGGGCAGTGCATACCCTGGCTCCAGGCCAGGTTCGTTACAAGCCAAACTGCATACAGTATCCATGTGGGCAGCAGCCGCAGCAGCACCCACCATCGTACCATTACCACAATCATCCAGATCTCAGATGTACAAGAGATGCTGGAAAGATCCACTTGTGGGAAAAAGAGACCGGAGGAAAGCCTTTGAGAAACCCAAGAGGCACCGTCTTAAACAGCAGGTGATAGCTGGGCTGAGCTCAGGCCATCCATGCACCCGACAGCTTGTGCACTGAGCAAATTGTACAGGGTCACAGAGACAGGGAAGCTGGCCCCTCTTCATAATCAAATCACATTGCCACGCAGTCGGCTCAACAATTGCTGGGGAAATTATGGTGAAGGGGGCTGAAAATATCAGAGTAGGCTGACTCAGCCTCTTCAAATAGGACAGACAAAATATCAGGCCGCCCATAAGGCAGAGCTGAAAACCGGGTGAGTTCAGACACTGATGGTGGTGGGGACTGGCAAACAAGCCGTGTCACCTGCCTTTGGGGTATATGGACCCCCAAAGATCCTCAGGCCTAGGGGCTCAAAGGGAAGTGCACAACAAATCCCCCAGAATGCCATTTGTGCAGTATGAGACAGCAAACTCCATTGTCAGCTGGGGATAAAACTGAGTGCTTTATAATCTGCTTTCCCGTCTTCGCAATGTTGACTAAGCATTTGTCACAAAATTGTGTTTCCTTTGCAAACGGTGCTGTGTGCGTGTGCTTCTGTTGAACATCACTTCAACGTTCTGAGCCAAAGACAGAACTTATTTCCTTGAAGAGCCCTGGATTGGGAGCTAGGAAATTCTGGAGATACATTCATGTTCAGAAATTAACTGTTTGTTGATGTCAAACAGTGGCCAGAGAGCCTCCCAATCGGAAAGGACTTTATCTGTTTGTGCACCATTGGTGGACATATCTAGCATTGCTGGAAGCTCGGTGCTTTCTTAATTTGGACAAGTGAGGTGGAACAGAAAGTAATTTTTCCTTCATGTCCAGAGATGGGAAAGGAAGCAGAGAAGTGATTACTGTGTGAAAAAAAAGTTGACCTCCAGTCTTCTAAGCTACTGTCAGAAAACAGTTACAGGTAAGCATTGTATGTGTTTGTGTGTGTGTGTGTGTGTGTGTGTGTGCGCGTGTGTGTGCCCGCGCACTTATATACAAAAGTTAGGATGTTTTCAAAGTCCAAGATACAGAATACCACAAGAGTGAATGAAAGCTTCTTTTGAAACCAGAGATGAAGGGGGAAAAAAAAGATATTATTAACAGTAAACCCTAAGAAACCGAGGAGAACCACTCCATTAGAGTTTCTAAGCCTATAAATCTTTACAAAAGCAGACTACCTCATATTTCTCCTATGGAGCAGATGGCGGTTTTGAACCAATGACCTATCAGCCACACACTAAACCCCTGTGGCCCCGGGGGTTCCTTTGAAACAAGAGAAGCCATACTTAAAGTTGAATGGAGGATAACTACAATGGACAGCGACATCTGTCTCCTTTAAACGGCATTCAGACTGGACCCTGAGAGGTCTAAGAAGATGAAAGAGCTTAACTGCTCACCAGAGAGTGGGATGTTCTAGTCTGCTCGACAGTGGCCTGGAAGAAGAGTCTGGCAGTCTACTCCTGAAAGATGGGTCAATAAAAACCCCAGGGAGCACAGTTCTACTTGGACACACATTGGGTCACCGTGCTTGGAGCTGATATGCTAGCAACTGGTCACGGAGTGGTGACATGATTTCTTAACAGATACTATTAGTAAAAGACTTCATTAATTCTTTGCTGCTTTACATGGCATGTTTAGTGGAGAGGGAAACCTGCCATGATGGGAAGAAATAACTGTGATGAATAACATAGAAACCTGTGTCGATGGCGAGCCAGGTGAACTAACTTTTTCCTCCTTTGGTTTTGGACTACCCAAAGGACACAACAGGCCAGGTTTTTAAAAATCGCCAAACTTTCAGTGTGTCTCTCCAATTGAGTGTACTCTATTGGGCTGGTTATGATAGGTCCAACACTCCTGACTGTGACAAAGTCCAGCAGTACTGACATGCCCTCAGTCTGTGACCCTCCCCTCTCTTCTAGTGCCTGGCACCTTGCCCAGTCTAAGTTATGACCACTCCTTGTATCTCAGAGACACTCCCCACCCCACTTAATTCCCCATGAAATCTGTCCCCTCCTCTTTCTAGACCTGAGTGTGGGCCCACACTCTCTGCTGTGGTCTGCCAGAGTCCCATGGCTCTGGACTCTCCCTGCTCCTGGGAGTGTTCACTGGTCTTTGGGGACTTCGCCTCCCTTGACTTGATGATGAAAGTCTAACTGCCCATACTTACCCCTAATTTCATTGCCCTTACAAATCCTACTCACTGCCTCTTGTGCGATGCTCTTCCCAAGTCCTGCCTCAGCAGAATTCACCGTCCTTTCCTCTGCACTATCTTGGCACTTTAATTCATACACCGGCGAAGCACTTATCACATTATGTTAGAGTCGCTGATGTGTCTGTCTTGAGCAATCTTCTCTAGGTCGGGGATTCTCTCTCGGCGGCATGCCCCAGCAGAAGGCTGGGCAGACGGAAGGTGGTTCCGCAGTCCTGATTAAGTTACAGGCCACTTCTTTAGTCTACCCACTCAGAAATTACCCGATGACAAGTGACTCAAAGAGGTGAGAGGCTCTGAGCAGACACACAGGATCTGAGAACTCACCCTCCACACACCTTTTTGAGGCAAAGGAACTCCCCGGCAGAAAAAGAATCATACTGTCCTGGACACACCTAAGGTTTTCTGACCCAGTCCATACTCTGTCTTCTTCGGTCTGCTCACAAAAGTTTCCATGGGCAGCGCCTCACAGAACCAGTGAAGGCCATTTTTCAAGTGCATGGACAGAATGCCACACAGGCGCACGGAGGGGGATAAATGTCGGCCTTTAAATTATTCATTGGGATGTTATGCAAAGAAAAACCACACAAATCATAAGGGTACACCTTGAGTAATCTCCCCCAAGGGAAGACAGCTAGGTGATGAGGATCCAGATCGAGACACGGAGCATCCCGATACACCAGAGGTCTTCTATTCCCAACCCCTGTCCCCACCCCCACCTTGAACAGCACAGATCTGTTGGCCTGGTTTTTTTAAGACAGTCTTTTCTGTTTGACTTTCTTCCCCCAACATAATCACTCACTGACACGGAGCTGACGCTGGCAGTGACGCTGAAGAGCAGAGGTCGTCCACCCCCATGGACTTCTGAGACCACACTCTTTAGGGGAGTAGAAAGTCTTGAAATTCAATCAGATCACCGGATGTCGCAATAACCCACCCTAAATCTATGATGTCTGCATGCTTTAGATTGGATTCGGACTACAGTTACAAGCTTCTGAACTGTAAGGAATTTAATACCTTTTCAGTTTTGTCAAGAGTTACTGGAAGTAAAAACTACTTACCGAATATACTTGTGTAGAAGCCGAGTTTTTTTTTTAGATGCTAGTTTTCTTTCTTTCTCCCTTTTTTTAAAAAATAAATCACTTTATTGGGGCCTCATACAACTCCTATCATGATCAGTACATATGTCAATTGTGTGCAGACCACATTTGCACATCTGTTGCCATCATCATTCTCAAAGCATCCTCCTTCTACCTAGGTCCCCAGTACCAGCTCTGCATAATGCCCTTCCTTTCCCACTCCTCCTCCCCCATGAACCCTTAACAAGTTACAAATTGTCATTATTTTGTCATCATACACTGTCTGATGTGTCCCTTCACCCACTTCCCTGTTGTCCATACCCCAGAGAGGAGGTCATATGTAGATCCTGAAACTGGTTCCCCCATTCTACTCCACCTGCCCTCCACCCTCCTGGCATCACCACTTTCACTCCTGGTCCTGAAGGGATCATCTGTCCTGAATTATCTCTGTTACTGGCTCCAGTGTACATCCCTTGGCCTAGCTAGATTTGTAAGGTGGAATTGGGATCGTGATAGTGAGTGGGAGGAAGCATTTAAAAACTAAAGGAAAGTTGCATATTTCATTGTTGCTACACTGTACCTTTTTTTTTTTGGTGTGTGTGGGGGGGACATCACTGTCCTCCTGGTGGTCAGTGAGAGCTACCCAGTGCTGCTCTTGGGAGCAGCTGCTGGATTTGAACCGCCAAGCCCGTGGGCCACAGTCCTGCACTCAATCACTTACGCCATGGGGGCTCAGCCTGCTACACTGTACTTTGACTGGCTCATTTCCTCCTTATAGCCCCTCTGTACGGGGCTGTCGCTTTACCTATTATTGATGGAGCATGGGTCCCCAATCTGTACCCCCCTTCACTTATAATGAAATAATTTTTAGTTCTTTGATGCCTAGTGCCTGATCCCTTCAACACTTCATCATTGCACAGGCTGGTGTGCTTTGTTGATAAACTGAGTTTTTTGGCACATTTTAAATGCAGTTTTTGTGCTAAAATTGGGTGCGCTGGCTGATATTCGGGTCAGCGCATACTTGAGTATATACGGTACATTGTCTCACTGCCATGGAGTCAATTCTGACTCTTAGCCCACTGGGTTGGAGGTTCAATTCCAGCTCCCAGGAGCAAAGGCTGGGCCTCCTACTCCCACCACCTGAGGGCAGTGATGCCTTAAAAAAATTTTTTTTTTAATTTTTTAAAAAAGAGAGAGAAGCAGCATGGGCATGCGATGGATGTGTAGGCTAAAGAAAGCTGTAGGAGGTCCAGCTTGCCTAATGCTGGAATAGTCTTTCAGAAATCGTGGAGCACAGACAGTCCCTCTGTATATGTTTTACAAATTAAATCTGAAAACAAACGAACAAACCAAAAAACACATTAAGTCTGGAATTCTTCAAAATTGCTTATACCATACTATTTCATCAGCAAAACCTTCCTGGCATCTGCTCACCCACTTCAGCAAGTCATCAGTGTGTGGCTAGGGGATAGGAGGTGGGAAAAGGCATTTCTCTTAAATCCTGATTTTTAAATGTCCAACACACTTCCAAACACTCAGAAATTGTTACTGGCATTCACAAAACTACACTTTTTTTAGACTTATCTTTTTAAGATGAGTGTGTGACATGCTGGTTTTTAAATGTCTGAGGAAATACCAGGAATTCAGCAATTGTTACTAGAGATGACAAAATTAGAATTATTGTTATATGGACATCTCTTCTTAAGGGTCTACTGGCAAGCGTTATTTGAGAATTTTTTGTTTTTAATGGTAAATGTTGTTATGTGGTGAGCGTTCAGGGGGCCTTTCTCTTTTCAACTTTGTTATTTCTTGTTTTGGGTTGTTTTTTTTTTTTTTGAAAGAGTGCTTGGTGATTTGTAGACATTCTTACTGAGGGAGTTTGCTAAGACCCAGAAACACAGTTTTGGCCTTACTAAGGCCTAGACTCTCAGACTTTGTCCTGAGCAGCTGCCGGTGGCTTCAAACTGCCAACCATGAAGATCGCAGCCTAACTTGTAACCACTTCACCACCAGGATTCCTGTCCTACTGGCCTTGCTAAGAGTCAGAATTGACTCCATGGCAGTGAGACAATGTACCGTATATACTCAAGTATGCGCTGACCCGAATATCAGCCAGCGCACCCAATTTTAGCACAAAAACTGCATTTAAAATGTGCCAAAAAACTCAGTTTATCAACAAAGCCCACATGGACAAAGCACACCAGCCTGTGCAATGATGAAGTGTTGAAGGGATCAGGCACTAGGCATCAAAGAACTAAAAATTATTTCATTATAAATGAAGGGGGGTACAGATTGGGGACCCATACTCCATCAATAATAGGTAAAGCGACAGCCCCGTACAGAGGGGCTGTAAGGAGGAAATGAGCCAGTCAAAGTACAGTGTAGCAGGCTGAGCCCCCATGGCGTAAGTGATTGAGTGCAGGACTGTGGCCCGCGGGCTTGGCGGTTCAAATCCAGCGGCTGCTCCCAGGAGCAGCACTGGGTAGCTCTCACTGACCACCAGGAGGACAGTGATGTCCCCCCCACACACACCAAAAAAAAAGGTACAGTGTAGCAACAATGAAATATGCAACTTTCCTTTAGTTTTTAAATGCTTCCTCCCACCCACTACGCCACCGGGGCTCAGCCCCACGCTGTTTCTCAATGCCACCGAGAGAGAACAGCTGCTTCCATTCTCCCGCGAGCACGTACCTTGGGGATTAAAGAAGCCCGTCATCCAAAAGACATTCGGCCGCCCTTCAAATATCCAAGTGGCAAACTGGGCGTTTCTTTCCAGAAGCTCAGTGAACCAGAAACCCAGTGTGGACGAATCCCAGGACACTCTCTTCCAGATCTGAGGAATGCGGGCATCATACATGTTGTCCAGGGCGTCTCTCAAGTTCTGCAGGGAAACAAAGGAGGAGAAGAGCTGGGACACGTGTGTGAATAGGAAAAGCCCGCCAAAGAGGAGGACCTCTGCTGAAGGCCGAGCCGCGGACCTCACTCATGATGATCGTCCCTTCGATGGCCAGTTTGAGGTCACTCAGGCTGTTGCGCAATATGGTGATGACTTTCTGCATCCTGTCAATTTCTTGCCGAAGAAATATGTTCATTGAGTTGAGATGTCCCATCTTTATTAGACGAGCTTTGACCTGAAACAAAGCATCCCAGGCATGAAAAGCCATTTTCATCTGGCCTTCCTTTGCCAGCAGCCTCCCCTCTCTCTCCTCCTTTCTACTCCCCCCTCCCCCCAACTTTTGATGAATCTCATGTCTGTCTCCACCAGCCCACACGGACTCAAAGATATCTCCCGCAGAACCAAATTTGACATTAAATTCACCACCTCCTGGGCTTCAAAACCTACTGTTCAACGAAAATGGTCTTTATTTCCTACTGATTGTACTCGGTTGGTAATTGGAAATGTGCTTGAAGACATTGAAATAAAATTGCACCTTTCCCCCTTTCGAATGATTAAGCAATCAGTGTCAGTTAAATATTCGTTTGCAACACAGCCTTTATAAGAAAATAGTTTGGAATACGTTCATCGCCCCCACCCCACCCCCAATCTTTACAGAGTCGTTATTAGAAATGTCACAGAAAGTTATTGCAGCCAAAATCTTGACAGAGCAGATAATAATGAATATGATTGACTGAAGTTTCCCTCAGATCAATGCTGCCTTGGCTAAAGTAGCCTAAAGTGAGCCTTTCACAATCTCATCCCTGAGAATGGTTGACTTTGTGGGAATACCACCCAGCACCTGGCCATTTGTTATGTGTGGCATATCCTTTATCGACCGTTTCAGAGAGATCAATATAAAAGCCCCCTTTATATTGGAGGGGCAATGAAATATAACACTTATCGGCAAATGAATCGATACATTTTAAAATTTCAACTTGGTGGCATATACCCAAGAAGACATTGACTCTAACTACTGGCAGGAAGTCAGAAAGGGATCTGAACTTTCTGTTGGCCATGATGGAGGAAGAAGTGCCAGCTAAGTAGGGCGCAGGCACAGCTAAGTAGGGTGCAGGCAGATGAATGGACTGGGAGAGAGAGAGAGAGAGAGAGAGAGAGAGAGAGAGAGAGAGAGAGAGAGAGAGGAAGCCTGTCAACTATTGGCCTCTCTAGTGGAGATGTTCACTGCCCCATCTTGAGGTGGAGAGGTTTGAGATGGGTGGGCCTTGGAGCCATCTGGGCCACCCCCTTTCTTTTACAGAGCATGTTTTCTGGCAGGAAGAGGTTTCCTACCTACAAGGGACACCTCTGCTTTACTGTAGCTAGGACATTTCTAGGAGCGCAGGTGGAGTAGTGGATTATGAATTGGATTGCTATCTGCTAGGTCAGCAGTTTGAAACCACCAGTCTCTCCTGGGCAGAAAGATGAGGTCTTCTACTCCCAGAAAGATTTACAGTCTTGAAACCCACAGGGGCAGTTCTACTCCGTCCTGTAGAGAAGTGTCGAGACAGAATTGACTGAATGGCAGTGAGGTGGGTTTGTTTCCAGGTTGGGGTGTGTGTGTGTGTGTGCCCGTCGTCCTTATCATTCTAGTGGATGACTGGTGAAAGAAGGAGGCGAAGCACCAATTCCAAGGGAACCAAAGAAGTAAAAGTGAACTGTCAGAAGGAAACCATCTGTGCAGGTAGTAATAGGTAATTCCCACTCATGCATGTGCCAATGTAGCTCCCCAACCCAGCCCACTCACTATGCCAAGTCTCAGGTCTTCCCTCAAGTACCTCATTCTAGAATGTAACATCTCTTCAGTCTCAAGAGCCTCGTTCTCACCTCCATCCCAAGCCCTCTCCTTCATCCTGCAGTGGCCTGAGGACACGGGCACCAGCCCCCTTAAGTCACGACCATTCCGTGGAAATGTACATTTAAGGAAGAAGCAAGGTATGGAAATATGTGTGCAACCCCAACAAGTGGGACACGAAGTCTCCATTATTGCCCATGATGTCAAGTCGATAGCAGATGAATGGATCAGCACAAGGTGGTCCATACATTCAACGGGCTGTGACTCAGCCAGAAAGAGAGGTGGAGCCCTAAGACCATGGGAGGATCCTTAAGACACGATGCCCAGCCAGAGAAGGGCAAAATTGCCAGACCTCCACATCCAGGAAATAGGCTAGAATTGACATATGAACAGCAATCAAGGCTGCCAGGGGTAGGAGGGAGGGAAATGAGAGAGTCATTTATTCAGGGGATACTGAATTTCTGTTAAAGGTGATGGAGAAATGTGGAGACAGAGAGAGATGATGGCTGCACGTGGGCTGAGTATGCTTATGTCACAGAAATGTACATGTCAGAAATGCTGAGATGGCGGATAACTTTATACACACACATATATATTCAAATAAATTGCCCATATTAAAAATATAAGGGCTTCCAAAGAAAATGACTTGAGAGATATGCTTAGGGGAAAAAAAACATGCTTTATGTTGTGGTATTATATGCTGTGATTACATGTGGACCTGTACAACTGGTTCATGGGGTTTTTCTAGGTTGTAATCTCTATGAGAGAACATAACCAGATCTGTCTCCCAAAAAGCCATTGGGTGCATTTGAACAGACAACCCATCCATTAGATGAACACTTCACTGTTGTGCCACCAAGCCTTCTTTGGAAAAACTCAAAAAACAAACAACAACAACAAAACTCACTGCCATCGAGTTAATTCTGTCTCATATTTAGTCTATAGAATGGGGTAGAAATGCCCCCATGGGCTTTGAAATTGTAACTCTTTTTGGGATTAGAAGGCCACTGGAGCAACTGGTGGTTTTGAACTGTTGATCTTGCAGTTAGCAACCCAGCACATAACTAGCTATGCCACAAGGGCCTCCTTCTAGGAAATACCTTCACCCTGGGAAATGCAATTTTAGCACTGATTTTTTAGTGTGATTATTGCTTCTGCCAAAATGACTTTCTTATGAATAAAATTGAAAACCTATTCTTCTTGTGAATGTTTCTGGAACAAGGTAGTCTCGTCTATCATGGCGTCTCTCCATTTTGATTACTAAAGTCAGGAGAATAATAATATTTCAATTTACAAAATTCACTTACAACCACCATTTCCAGAACACATCTCTTTGTATCAAATAAGACTACTAGTTATGTGATCTTAGAATGAAAAGCGGCTTTAGTACCATCCCCCTCCTGAAGGGGAATTAACTCATTGACAGCTATGGCCTTCAGACTCTGCTAACAGATTCCATACCAGAGATCTCAGTGGTGAACAGACCAGAGCAATGCTGGACAGCTGGAATTATCACAGGGTCTTGGAACCTACCTCCCCATAATGATGCATGGTCTCATTCTGTACCCCCTGAAGTTCTAGAGAGGAACATGTGATCTCACTTTCACATGCCAGTTCTTAAAGCCTTTGAAGGCAGACACTATGAATTGAATTGTGTCCTGGCAAAATACGTGCTGTAAATCCTAACGCTTATACCGGTGGCTGGAGGAGGCTGGTGACAGGGTGGTTAAATGCTGGTCTGCCACCCAGGAGGTCGGTGGCTTGAACTCACTGCCGCTAGGCGGGAGAAAGGTCTGGTTGTCTGCTTCCATACAGAGTCACGACCTTGGAAACCGGATGGGGTAGTTCTACCATGTCCTCCAGGATCATGACAAGTCAGAATTGACTGGATAGTCCTGGGGTTTTGTTCTTTTTTATCTTCCTGTGGTGGCAGACCCACTTGGGAATAGATTCTCTTTGCTGTGTTCATGAGATAGTGTCATCAATGTGGGATGTGCTTTGAGTCTGGCTTTTCTGAGATCCAGGAGTGGATTTAGTGAGCAGAGATTAGGGGTGGGGGGAGATGTCAAGCTCATGAACATCACCAAGGAGACATGGACCGGAGGATGCAGAGACACCAAGGTCTTCCTGTCCACAGTCAACACAGAGAGAACATTTTCCCTTCCCCTTGAGCCAGTGTCCTGAATACGACGGGTAGCCTCCTAAACTGTGAGGGAATAATTCGTTTGTTTGTTAAGACTATTTCTATTAAAGCTGCAAGAGATCACCAAGACAGCAGATGTGATGTCTCATCTGTCTTCTGCAGCCCACACATGATGAGCCTTTGAAAGATTGTACCTACGGCATTTATCCATTAGAATATATATTCTACTTCCTTCCAACAACTCACTCTACATTACGCCAATGGCTTTGAGAGCTTGGCTGTCAAACGTTCTGGTGTTCACCTACGAGATCTGTTTCAAGTTTCCTTTCCGATGACCCAGGTGGAGAGGACTGAGAGAAGGGAATGTATGGCAAACAGAAGACCAAAAACAGAAGCCACGTTTAAAGAATGGCGAGAGCAGGCTGAGCAATGAGAGCTGGGGAAGAGATTTCTAGCCAGGAGGTTAAATGTCTAGGGTGGTCCTAAGACAGAGGAGTCCAGAGATGGGAGAACCCAAACCACACTCACTATCATCCAGCTGATTCTCACTCACAGCAACCCTACAGGATAGAGCAGAACGGTCCCTGTGAGTTCCCAAGAATGTAAGCCATCAGCAGGAGTAAAAATCTCATCTTTCTCCCTGAGAACAGGTGGGTGGTTCTGAACGGAGGATCCTGTGGTCAGCACCCCAGTGTGCAACCCGCAAGGCCACCACAGAACTTCTGAAGATGAGAGCAGGGCACCGAAAAGGTGATTACAAGAGCATGTGGAACAGAAAGGGAATGGGGAGAGGTGTCAGGTAAAGTGCACCCCCTGTCTTAAGGTCTGAGAAAGAAAGTGGGTAAGATCATAGGCAAATGAGGCATCATTGGCTATGATGCTGGAAGACCAGTCTTTAACATCCGATTGTATTTGGCTTGCTATTTTGAGTTTTCTTGGACCATGTGTGATCAGTCTACCCTAATAAAAAGATCATTCTAAAAAAAAACAAAACAAAAAAAAAGAGAGAGAGAGAGAGAAGAACATGCAGCGGATGAAAATTTAACACCCTGTCACCACCGGGGCTCCCTTAGGATCTGTTGAAATTTGTTCTAGTTTTTAATCCTGCTTTCTCTTTGATTGAGATTTCCATCAGTTTTACGTGGTTATTGTTGTTAAGTTTTGCTTTCAATGTCTTTTCTGTATGTGAACTCCTGGATAGATAAATCTACAGTTCCTTGGGAGGTATGGCAGGAGAGGTTGGAGTGGGCGGGGGAGAAGGGGATGGGCAGGAAATCATGATGAGTACACAAATGAAGAAAATGTTCTGAAAACTGATAGTGGTGATGGTTGTTCATCTCTTCTGGGTGTGACTGAACTATTGAGTCATATGATTTGAAAACTATAAACCAATAAAACCCTTGGTGGGGGGCGGGATGCAGAGGTTGAAAAGGAAGAGTGGAGAAGGACGAAGGAAGGAGACTAGAGAAGATGGAGGGGGCACACTGTCGCAGGATTGCTCTCAGCAGTGTGGAACCAAAGGCCAATGCAGAGAATTGGTCTCGCTGACCTCATGAGGAATGTAATCAGGAGGCAGCTTGCTCAGCATATCTTCGGATAACCGGTAAACAATCGCTTCCCGAGTCTCTCCCACTCCGCCTCCGCTTTCTTTGGGTTGAATGTTGGTGATTGTTTCAAGAACATCAGACGCGGTGTTACTCTGATACCTGGGAGGATAAAAAAGAGGCAGCAGTTTAGTATGGAACAGGGAAAAGCACCCTCAGAAACAGTTCCCAAAGCTAAAACGAACAGATAGAATTGCTTAAACCAAAGTCGCCCTATAGTGTTATCACAGAGAAATAGAAAAGCTAGAGGTTCATCCTACTGTCTCTTCACAAAACATCAACGATAATCTGGGAAACTGACTCCACAAACATTGGGGAGTCTTGAAGATGTCCAAAGAAGAGGTGTTGATGTGATCATATTTATTTATTTTTTCTCTCCTGAATTCCTAATTTGCCTCTCCAGGAAATATCACAGATTTTGATTGTGGGAGTCGTTTCATTTGTAAATTTGGTCTCTTATCCACATGCCAGTCACATTTCTTGTTTACTTTCATATGTGTTAGAAGGAAATCTAAAAAACTACTTACACGGTTTCAAAAGAGCGTTCTGTTTTTCTGTTTTATCTCTTTGGATATAAAATATGCATCTATCATTTAGAATATGCATCAACATTTTTCAAGTGCGTACCTACTTCCAATTCAGCACTTTTACATCTACGACAGCATTCTGAAGAAATGATCAAATGTGAATTGCTATTTTCATTAGAAGCCTTTTAGTTGGTTCTGACCATAGCATCCATAGGTACAAGCAAATAAAACACTGCCTGCTTCTACACCTTTCTCACAATGTTCTTAGGGTTGAGCCCATCAATGCTGCCACTGTGTCATTCTACCCAGTGAGGGCATTCCTCTTTTCCACTGTACCTCTACTTTACAAAGCATGATGCCCTTCCCCACAGACTGGTCTCTTCTGACAAAATGTCCAAAGTAGATGAGACAAGGTCTCACCCTTCTTGCCTCTAAAGAGCTTTCTGGCTGTACTTCTTCCAAGACAGGTTGATTTGTTCTTGTGAAACTCTATAATACTTTCAGTCTTCTTCGCCAGCCCCGTAATTAAAATGCATGGATACTTCTGTCTTCCTTATTCAGTGTCCAACTCAAAGTAACATCTTTACTTTTTCCTAAACTTTTAAAGAGATCTTACGCAGATCTACTCAGATGCTTTCTCAATGTTCCATTCCTCTTGCATATAAACCTTACCCTTACGCAGATCTACTCAGTGCAGTGACATTTAATCTCTCCACTGCTGCTCCCACAAGCATTGATTGTGGATCCAAGCAAGAATCCTCCAGAACTTTCAGTATTTCTCACACCTACCGGTCCCAGCTGTGAGGATTTGGGTTTCATGTCCATTGAATTTTAACCCATGTGAAAGGCTGTAATCATCAGCAAGTATGTGAGAAGATGATGCAAATGTTGCCGCAGTCTTTCTGAAAACAGCTAAGAATGCTAAGATGTAGAGAACATTATTTTTAGATACTTTACTAAAATGGCAATAAACTGAGGAATCATTGGAGTGCAACAAAATAGAGAGTGAAAGTTGTCATGCAGAGAGACAAGCCAGATTTTATCTTCAGGTTTTCACTCCTTGATACTGCTTGGATGTGCATGTGGCGGTCATGTGCTTATGTCAATTTCATGATTGGAAGTCTAGGGGTGGAGTCTAGCCTGTTAATCTGGAGATAACCATTGAGTAGCCAATGAGGCCTCTGTGTGGGCATGGCTTTCTCCTGAGAATTCTGGGAAATCTCACCGTATTTCTCAATTGGAGAAGAGAGACTTGACTCTTGGTCTCTGGGAGTCAGTCTCCGAGACGACGAACTACTGACAAGACAAGATGGCAGTGTCCGAGGAACTGGAGAAGCTGGAGGAGGAGTCACACAGCCTTACCCTAATGGAACCAGACCTCCGAAGCTGGAGAAGCCACGTGGATACCCCTGCCAGTGCTGAGTTGCTTCTACCACCACTGGATGCTGTTGATGGACCCTGAGCCCTAGAAGCGAGGAGCCATGGGGAGACCCCTGCAAGTGCCGGGATTCTGCACCCACTGGCCTGTGACTTTGTGAGTCAGAAGGAGACTTTATAGACCTTGGGCATATGGGCTAATATCAGACTTATGACTTTGAACTGGACTGGGTTGGGATGCTTTCTCAATGTTCCATTCCTCTTGCATATAAACCTTACCCTTATATCCATATGCGTGTCTATGAATTTGTTTCCCTAGTCTACCGGGACTGACACAGTGCATAAACCACAGTGATGGAAGAAGTAAACCCTCTTACCCAAGGTTCAAGGTCAAGTAGGGAACTCCTTCTGTACAAAAGTGTGACTCCTGCAGGGTTAAGCTTTAGTGTCAGGGTGAACTCGAAACAATCCCTCATCGGGTGATGACAAGTACAATTTCTGTGGAGCTGGGCAGGCATAAGCATCTCTTCTGAGAATTCTTAGTTCATCAAGTTTGTGACACTATTTACCTGTATTATTTAAAAAACCTCAAACCACAAATCTATTTCAAAGTGGTTCTAGGAAACCCCAGGCAGTGCCTGCTAAAATCAAATAAAACTCTTCCCTAGAACAACAGACTTTTAACCAGGTCTCAAATAATTCCAACCGTTGATTTCAAATAGAGAGGAACCTTCAGTTACTAAAATGATCAAGAAACAAGGCACCATGAGCATGAGCCAGGAGCAACAATGGGAAGCAGGCCCAGAACTGCAGAGAGCCCAGGCAGTGAATTTTTCCACACACTTTGAGAAGTTTGTTTTCATCGGGTTGGAGAGTAAAAATAAAGATCATTGAAAATATGCATAGAAAAGAAGAGACTATCACCATTCGTAGCACTGTGGAAAATGAACAAATAGAATTCTTAAAATAACTAAACCAAAACGTTAATGTTAATCATTTCTCCTAGGGCTATTATAGCAAATTAGCACAAACCCTGATCTTGTAGTCCAATAGGTGCTAAATCCAACAGAGGTTTCATGTGAAATCAAAGTGTTTGTAGGCGTGGACTCCTTTCTGTTACGTTCTAGCAGAAAATCTTTCTTTGCTTCTTTGGGATATTTCAGAATTCAGTTCTCCATGATTGTTAAGTCTGACCCTTCTGTTTCCTTTCAGCCAGTCAAGTAAGGGCCAGTCTCAGCTTCTAGCGAGACCTGCATTCTTGGTTCATACCCCTCTTCCAATATCTTCAAAGTCAACCAGTTTCTATCATGTTTTGAATCTCCTTCTTCCATCTCATCTCTCCAATAAACTTTTTTGTCTCCCTCTTTCCGTTTTAAGAGCTCACCTGAGTAGATTGGGTACACCCACCATCCCCCACCCCACCTTAGTCATATTTGCCAGTTCTTCTGCCATATAAGGTAATATGAAGCCACTTCAACAATTTGTAGGTTGATTGTTCCAAGCAGGCCAATAGGAACAAGTGGGTGGAATTTGATCAGGTTGCAGCTTGATTGGAGGGTGACCGAGAGAAATGAAGATGGCCAGCATCTCTTAACTCTCTTGTTCCCTGGTGATTGGACCAGTGTGCTGCTGCTTTAGTTAGCACACTGCCCCAACCTGTGTACTACGCTACCTGTGGGTCAAGCCAACCTATGGATTGTGTTTCTAGAGCTTGAGCCTCCTTTAAGACCTGCTTCACCAGCCTGCAGGTGCATACATTGCTTGAACTTGAGGTTGCTGGATTCTGTCACTGTGCATTGCTTGAGTTTGAGATCACACCATGCCTGCTTTGCTAAGCTCCCTATGCCGTGGACCTACCCTGCTGTCTACTGCCTGCTGGCAGACTTTGCCTGGCTTGCCTGAGGGAAGACTCAGCTGTCTGCGTCTTTGTCCTTCTATTAGCAACCCATGTGAGTTGAAGGACCTCCAGTATATTTACTGTTTCATGAAAATGAGCTGAACTGAGCCCTCTTGTACTGCTGTGTGGACTAATTAGCTGTTATATTTTTTGTTGTAGAAATCTATTCATATATATATATAACCATAAGTGTCCTTAGGATTATCCTTTAAGTTTGTATAAATGTCCTTTATTTCTCTAGAGAACCCTAACACCTACAACTTTTCCACAAACTCCTTGAAACTCCTTCATTCATGTACAGGCTCCAAGGAATATTGTGAAGGCTTATTTAGAAGTCCATTTTGCTACCTACCACAAGAGCTAGTGATGTGATGAACAACAGATTAGATACAGGCATAGAGAGAATCAGAAAACTGGAAAATACATCTTACGGCTAAATGCAGGCATCTTCAGAGAGACAAATAAATGAAAATATGAGAGGCTAAAGACATGTGAGTGAACCCAAGTGATAAACCTCAACACACATTTCAACAAAAAGAGGAAAAATGGTCAGAAAAAAATTTAAAAAGCGGGAACATTAAAACATAATAATAATAAGTGATAAAATTTTAAAAAGTGATAAAATAATGGCTGAGACATTTTCCTGGGGCTGATGGAAGACACAGAGTCTCAAGTTGAGGAAACTCGATGAATACCTAATATGATAAATAAATATAAATGCCAATGTGGAAACATCAAAGTGAGAATGTAGCTCACTAAAGACAAAGAGATTATCATAAAAAACAGCCAGAAAGAAAAAATAAGATTATAAAGAAATAATAATTGTACTGACAATTTGGACTGACAATTCTGTTTCAGCAGCAGAAATGAAGGGTAAAAGAAAACAGGAAAATGCTTTAAGTGGTAGAATAAAATGACCATCACTATAGAATTGTATGTCCAGTAAAACTATCTTTCACCGAGTATGTGCAAGACATGAGCTGGCTGCCTGCCACCTCATCTGCGGACTTTGGGTTTGTCAGTCTCTGCAAGCACTTGAGCCAGGAGAAGACTCCAGCCTGATGCCACATCCAAGGCTTTGAGACCTGTCAACCTTCCCAGCTGCACGTGTCATTTTCCTTAAAATGAGTCTCTTTCATTTATACTTGTGTATATATACGTGTGTGTGTGTGTGTGCGTGCACGGGCGTATGTGTGTATCACATTGGTTTTGCTCCTCTTGAGAACCCAGCCTAAGACAGGGATAAGTCACAGTAATAGGTGTTGTAGATTTGTTGAGATACATTTTACTGGTCCTTCTCCTGTACGCTCCACTAGAAGGGCCTCCTCTGACTTTTCCTTACAGCATATGGAAAAAGAGAGCTACACCTGCCTCTCACTCCTGCCCAGGTGTGAATTAAACAACCCTTTGTAGAAATTATGTAACTGGCAGAATCTTAAAAGGACTACTGCTAAGTCATCAATTTTTTTCCCTTTTGAGTAAGTTCACATATTTTGGGTGGGGACAGTGTTCAACTGGCTTTTGAATTCATTGAGGAAACCAGCTGTAGAGTGAAGAAAATGCTTATGCCTTTGACATTTTTATTTGATTTTTGAGTGCTCAAGACATGCATAGCCTAGCAATCTAATCCTTTCCAAAAGTTGTGGCTAAGGTTGATGGGTTAACCACTGTGCTTTATAGGCTAGACCAGGGGTGCTCACACTTTTTCAGCATGTGAACTACTTGTAAAGTGATCAAGTCTTGCAGTTAGCAGCCCAATGCATAACCCACTAGGCCACCAGGCTTCCTAGGAAAGACAAAACAATAATAATTTATAAAGCAATGAGGACTGGGGGGGGGGAACAGAGGGGGAAGGATGAGAAGCTGATATCAAGGGCCTGAGTGCAAAAACACATATTTGGAGAATGTTAATGAAAGCAGGCATGTGAAGGTGCTTGGCATAATATATAACTATGTAGTGTGAAAGGCGATGTACGAGCCCCCAGTAAAATCATTAGATTAACAAAACAAAACAAAAACATTTTACCAAAGATCAAGTCAAAATGATCTACCAACTACAAAAAAGCAAAACATATCTTTATTACATTTATTCATTAACGAATTGAGAATTCTTTATATGTATATGTCTCTGTGTCTCCCATCAATCCAAGAAAAATGTCTCAGTCATTATTTTATCACTTATTACCACACTTTCATTTTTCCTCTTTCTGTTGAAATGTGTGTTGAAGTTTATCGCTTGGGTTCACATGTCTTTAGCCTCTTCATATGTAGTGTATGCTTATGTACCATATTGCACAACACAACACAATCAACTATGTGCATTTTTTGTCATGACCTGAATTTACTGATGACTTGCACTGAATGGATTGAGCCAGGGATGAATAGTTGGGACAATAACTGCTGGCAGCCAGTCTCAAGCACACTCCCAAATGACCATCAGTCATGGTGGATGGGAACTTGGACTTACCGATCTTGATGTGGAAAAGGCTGACTCACATAAATGAGAAGCACCGAATAATGCAGTCAAGGAGGTAGCACGTTTTCTCATGTTTGGATACTTTCCCTCTGCGAGTAAGTTCATGTGCTCCGAACTTCAGCTGGATGTAGGCTTGTAGTGTCAAAATCTCCCATTCCATATGAAAGTGATGTGTTTTTGTCTTCTTACTTGGTCCAGCTCCCCAACTCATTTTAATACCCTTTCTTACGTTTAAGAAAAAAAAACCCAAGGTCTAAAAATTGGCGATAACTTAGCTTGCCAGTTTTGCTGCACTCAGAACAGTTGTTGGCACATGTGTTTGACACCTAAAATTGCATCTGATTGGTTGTGCTCTGTATCAGTTAAGTGACGGGACTGATGATAGGCTTATGTCTATTTTCTTAATGCCAGGCAATCTACCTACACTACATTTCCGATCAACTAGTAGATTGCAATCGACACACTGAGCACCCCTGAGCTAGACGTACATGTGAGTATTACTGTCAGACAATGTTTATAATGTCAGCCAGATTTGAAGTAAAAAATACTACATTATCACCAAACAAAGGAATTTTATAACAAGGGCCTATCAGATAAAATCCAATGTATAATATGCTAATTGTGACTTTCTATCATTTATTTACTTATTTTGCAATTATATTGTTTTTATGAGCAACCTCTGTTTGGAAATTGAGGCGCCAGAATATCCCAAAAGACACATGCTTAAAAAAGCAATGATGAAGGTATTAAACACATGGAGAACTAAGCAGAAAAAGAAAACAAAGTATCCTAGGAAAATGACACAAAACTAATTTTTTAATTTCCAAATTTTGAAGTATGCTACTGTCCTATATACTATTCTATAATTTTTTTATAATTCATTAAAAAAAAAAAGATAAGCTGAGCACTGGTGGTGTAGTGCTTGTGCGCAGGACTGTGGCCCACTGGGATGGAGGTTCAATTCCAGCAGCAGCTCCACAGGAGCAAAGGCTGGGCCTCCTACTCCCACCACCAGAGGGCAGTGATACCCTCCCCCCAAAAACAACAACAACAAACAATAAGACCTAAGTAGAGGGAGGATGTTTTGAGAGTGACCATGGCAACAAGTGTGCATACAATTGATGTATGTATGGATCGTGATGGGAGTTGTTTGAGCCCCCAATAAAATGATTCATTTAAAAAAAAAAAGGAGGGGGAAGGAGGAGCTTATACCAAGGGCTCAAGTGGAAAATATTTAGAAATGAATATGGTAACATGTGTACAAATATGCTTGATACAAATGATGTATTGAATGTTATAAGAGCTGCAAGAGCCCCCAATAAAATCATTGAGGGAAAAAAGATAAAAAAGATCCTATGAAGATAGTTGATGGGTCAACACATTGAAGCGATGAAAAGGATCCACACGGTATTATATTTTTCACAAAGAGAAATTTGCATGAGATTCATATGACTTCCTGGTCTCAGTCTAGCACTAGAAACCAAAACAAAACAAAATCAAACTCACTGCTAGCAAGCTGATACCAAGTCACAGTGACCTTTTAAGACAGGGAAGAACAGCTTCTGCGAGTTTCTGAGACTATAACTTTTTTATGGAGAATAGAAAGGCCTCTCTTTCTCCAGAGGACTAACTGGTGGTTTTGAACTTCTGACCTGGTGGTCAGCAGCCACTTGTAACCACTATGCCATCAGGGTCCCTATAGCATCAGGTATATTAAAGATAAAATGTGTGAACCCGTCACTATCATGGCCATCTTACAGAGAGTCAGGAAATATAAGGCATGTCCGAAAATGTCATTTCCTCTCCAGCAGATTCCAACTTGTGGAGATTCCATTTGTATCACAGGAGGTCTGTGCTCCATCGCATTTTCAGTGGCTTGTTTTCTTGCAAGTAGACTGCCAACCCTTTCCTCCACACGTGCCCATGGATGGACTCCAGCAAGAAGCCTTTCATTCAGCAGTTGGACTTTTAACCATTTTCCTGACCCAGCAAATCTAGCTAACATTAAATCTCTGACTTTATAATGAATCCCATATCTATATTTCCATTGGCTTAGAACTGCTTCTTAAATCAAAACAAACCCCAAACCTAACACATTATTTTAATGCTCTCCAATCCTGTATCTGAACTGTTCCTTATCCTGTCCCCTTTAACAGGATCAAGGGCCCAACCTGGAATCGGTTAGACTGTGTGTCAGCTTGGCTGGGCATTTGCTATAGATGAGCGCTCTGCCTCTTTGGTCAATCTGGATCCTGCATCTGACTCGTTACCATCCAGTTTCCATCTCTTTGCACTCGGAGCACTATCCTGATCTCTGCATTTACTAGCCTCTGCAGCTGGTGAGTCAGCAGTCTGTCATCTGGCCTGAGGAGCTCAAGTCTGTCAGACTCTGAAGCTACACAAACTAAGAGAAGCCTCCAACCTTGATGCTGGACACACAGACTTGAGACTTGTCAATTACTACAAGCACCTAAGCCATTCCCCTGAGAGAAATCTATAGCTATGTTCATATATACATATAGATTCTTCACTGGTTTGGTTTCTCTAAAAAAAAAAAATGAAAGAAAAACAGAACCTCAGGGACCTCCTTGGGGCTTCATCCTTGCATGGATTTCCAAATCATTTCTAACTTCCACTCTCTCATCACCCCCACCTCCCAGCCCCACTGCTACAGACTTGCAGAAACAGACGGCATTTGTCCTCAGCCCCGCATCTAGCCTGCTTGTCCCCCACACCATGCTCTGGGCACAATGGACTTCTTTTTTTGCAGGAACGTACTGTACCCACTGTGCCGTCTCCATGCCCCGCCTCACCTCGTTCCCTTGTATACACTCTCAAACCCCTGCCCCGATGCTGACTGTCATGATTTGCCTCTTTCTGTGCATGCTTCTTGTCACTCGCAGTACTGCAGTGACTTCCTCTCTACCTGCACAGGCTTTAGGGCACAACTCAGATGTGGTTGCTCTCATGAGCTCACTCTGAGGCCTCCGTTGGATTTTGTTGCTGTCTTGCTCTTCTCTGAGCAGCTGTCAAGGTGATTCCAACCTTTGGTGTGGCATTCACATAATCTCATGCCAGCTTGAGACTATTAAGAGTGAAGGGGTGGGGTCTAGCCTGTCCATCAGGTCAGAGCCTGAAGTGGCCTTCTCTTGAGGATTCTGTGAACTTCCTTTCTTTCTCTCCGGAGGAAGGCCACCCACACTCTCTCTCTGCTTCACCGTCCTGTTGAGGAGCCTCCTAGGGAGCCTCACCAGCAGTGAGATGCTTCCACAGCCATGAGACTTTCCACCCACCGGCCTGTGATCTTTCTGTATTCGGCATCATTGCATGTGTTACGTGAGTCTGAAGAGGAATTTAAGGACTAGTACTGGATCTGTGGGTCTAGACCAGGCTTATGAACTCTATCTGGACTGGACTGGGATGTTTTCTCAATATACAATTGCTCTTTGATATCAAGTTCTCTCTTGCACATGTATGATTGTCCCTGGATTTGTTCTCTAGTCAACCTGGGTTAACACATAATGGTGACCCCGGGGGTATCAGGATAGAGCAAATCCATTACCGTGCTCTCTTTCTTCTGAGGTGCAATCACATTAACCATTTGCACTACCCAGGAGCTTTCGTTCTTAGGTCATCTTTGTGTTGACTCTGAGACGGACAACAGAAGAAAGCATCACCCCCGTCCTGCACCACCCTCATGGCTATGTTTGAGCCTGTTGTTGCAGTCCCTGTGCTCATCTCTCTTGTTGAGTGTCTTCGCCTTTTTTCTGACACTCTCCTTTCCCAAACAAGAAGTCTTTCTCCAGAGCCTGGTCCCTCCTGATAACATGCCCAAAGGTCATGGGAGGTCTTGCCATCCCTATCTCAGTGGAGTGTTCTGACACTAAGGAGCATTCTTCTAAGGTAGATTTGTTGGTTCTTTATTAGTCTGTGTCAGAACACAGTCAATATGGACAATATATTTATTCAGTCAATAAATAGAGTCAATAAATTTTTCTCTAATGCCACAAAGCAAATGAATCCATTCTTCTTTAACTTTCCTTATTCACTGCGCACCATTCCCATGCATTAGATCATTCAAAGTCTCATGGCTTGGATTGGTGCACCTGAGGCCACAAAGTGACATTTTTGTTTTTAACCCTTTAATAAAGTCTTTGGTTACAGATCTGCTCAATGCATCAGTTGATTGCTTGATTATGGTCTCCATGAGTGGATCCAAGTCAAAGGGAGTTCTTGACTATGCCAATTTTTTTCTCCAGTTTCATGATGTTGCTTATTGGCCCAGTTGTAAGGAATCTTTGTTCTTTTTATATTGAAGTGTAGTGAACAGATTCTTTATTCTCTTTACATTCACAGTGAAGACTGTATTTTTTTAAATCCTCATCAGGAAATGTTTATTTTCAGCCAGCAAGTTTCTGTCACCTGCATAGCACATGTTGTTAGTGAGTCTATCCCAACTCCTTCTTCACATATTATAGCTTCTTGGCTTATTTTCTCAGCATACAGACTGAATCAGTATGGTGAAATGATTTAGCCCCAAGCACCACTTTCCTGATTGTATGCCATGCAGTATCTTCCCTTGGCTCCATTTGAATGACTGCCTCTAGGTCTATAAACAGATTTCATAGGAACATAATGAGATGTTCTGGAATTCCTACTCTTTGAAAAATGCGGTATGTTCCAAATAGTTGAACACCTTTGCATAGTCGATAAAACACAGGCAAATATCTTGCTGGTATTCTCTGCTTTCAGCCAAGATCCATCTGGCATCAGTAATGATATCCTTCATTCCATGTCCTCTTCTTTTATATACATGCATATATGCATAATTTTATATATATAACTCTTATCACAATCCATACAGATGTCCATTGTATGTCAGACTGATGTGCTTCTTCCATGTGGGCTTTGCTGCTTCTGAACTAGATGGCTGCTTGTTTACCTTCATGTCTTTAAGACTTGTGATAGCCAGGCACCATCAGCTTTTCTCACCACATTTGCTTACCCACACATTTGTCTTCAGTGATCATGTCAGGAAGGTGAGAATCACGGAATGCCAATTTAATAGAACAAAGTGCTCTTGCACTGAGGAAGTACTTGAATGGAGGCCCAATGTCCATCTACTGCCATAATACTGAATCTATAATTATATATGCACTTTGATAGATTTTCCCATCATCATATATAAATATATTTACCTATGTATATGCCTGTATTTAGACCTCTATAAATGCCTTTTGCTTCCTATTTCTTTCCTCTATTTCCTTTTATTTTTCTCTTGTCCCACTATCGTGCTCAGCCTTCATTTGGGTTTCAGTAATTTCTCTCGGTTACCCTACCCTTGCTCAATCCTTACCTGGCCTCTCACCCCCTCCTTGCTACTGATTTTGGATTACTTGTTGTTCTCTTGTCCCTGGGTTGGTCAATACCATCCCCCCCCCCACCTCCTCCTCTTCCATACCCCCGGGAACCATCAGTCTCATTGCTTTCTCCTCCAGACTGATCACCCAGTTTATTTTATCTAGAGAGACCATAATAACATGCACACAGACACATACCCTTAAAGACACCGCAAGATGGAGTGACAAAAGAAAACAAAACGATGACTTATACTCACTATCATTGAGTTGACGTCAACTCACAGAGATGCTATAGGGCAGGGAAGAGGTGCCCCTATGAGTTTCCAAGACTGTAAACTCAACACAGGTGTAGAAACCTCATCTTTCTCCCACAGTGCAGCTGATGGTTTAGAACTGCTGAAGAAGTACCTCCGTGTATTCTGATTTCAGAGTTTACCACATTGTATTACCTAATGACTCCCTGTTTACCTACTTTCCCTAATAGAAAAGAAACTCCAAGGGCAAGAATTAAATATTACCCATCTCTGTATCCCCAACTTGCCCACCGAACAAGTGCTCCATAAATATTTGTTTGTTGAATTGAGGCCAACTGGCTTGAATTTTATTAAACTTCAAATATAGAGGAGAGCAGTTCTCCAATATTTAAGGGGCATGAAAATTTAATTCTTTGTTCCTTCTTATGGCAAAAGTACAGTATATTTTTATTACTATTTTTTCTATTTCCTGGCACCTTTCCACCTACCATGGGAAGCATCTACATAAATTCATATGCTCTTCAAAGCACAGGAGTATCAGAGAGAGAAAACTTGAGGTGAAAGAAAAGCAATCCCTATTATCTTATTATTTTATCAACACAGATCTTTAAAGGTTGGGAGAGTATACAAAAACCAAACAAACTAATCCCAAATGCAGTGATTTTCCATTCATACAAAGAAAATGACAACTCATTCTTCCTCCTTTCTCTAGCTACAAATTGATCCGAGGTGAGTGATTCACCTGGAATTCCCAGGCACTTTTCTGAGCTCACCTCCACAGCAAGCCCCCCTTTGGAAAGGTGCACGGCACCCAGATTGGGCACTGGGAGTGCACATCCTTGCAGGCACAGCAACCCAGCACTCTGCAGGCTCAGGGCTCTGGTCACCTCACCAGTGCTCAGGGGAGAAGTCAATGGGCAGGCGGCCACTGCTAACTAACTCTTGACAAATCACTTCCCTGGTGGATGACTTATTTATTTTTTAGGTGAACTGAAACTTGTCCTCAATACACAGATGAAGGAGAGGATAGACCCTGAAAGGTTGAGCCGCTTTGAGCATTCTGAGCCCTCCCCCACCACGTAGTTCACTAGGCACTGAATGACATTCCTCGGAAGTCTGGAGCAGCACAACCAACACTTCTTAATTCCACAGTGTGATTTTTATGCTTGCAAAAATATGCAAGGGAGAGGCCTTGTTAACGAGCTCTTGTGGATAAATGTAGACTCTGTGCCTCAAAAGTCCAAGGAAAACAGTTTTCAGGAAAACAGTTCCCATATACAAGATGTGAGATGAAGAATGAGAACTATAATATCCCATGAGTTATCCCAAGTTATTTCCAGATGAAAATTCCCATGTAGGATAAATAAGAGAAGGGGCTCATATTGACCTTGGAGTTTGGTGGCTGTGGAGAACCGTCTAGGTCAATTCCAATGAATGGTTGGTAGTATCAGGGTCATGGGTATGAATAAATGCAAAACGATGGAAAAGCAGAATTATCTGTAAAATGAACAATTAACTATCTAATGAGTTCTCAGTGCACTATAATAGCTAAACGAGCCTAGATTTATATGTATCTTTGCACATGAATTTTCAATGAGCATAAATTGCAAAAGAAAAACCAAAACTCTGAAATTCAAAATAATGTCAGCTAATACTACAAGAACACATTTAAATTTGCCCTGCATAGACATGAATATAAAAGTTGTAATAAAGCACTTGATGAATTTCAGAAGTTAGAAAAATATGCATAACGGCAGCTAATGAGAAAAAAAGAGTGAAAATAAATAACTGTTTTTTGGCATCGAGACAGTTGAATTCTCAGAGTCCTTGGTACCGTATAAATCTAGATAATAAAATGTGGATAAAGTATGCATTGTTATGGTTCCTGTCACCAAGGTATCTAAGCTCTCGGAGAGATTTTACTTCTTTTAAAGCATTGATCCAATTTGATTTTGTCCTTCTGCCTCAAGGATCATGTATTCTGAAGCAAGGACCAAGGAAAGAGATGGATGGTCCTTCCCTCCAAGGCTTCTCCTCTCTCAAAGTCATGGTTGCTAACTTTAGAGTGCAGATTCTGAAAACAAAACAAAGCTGGGGTTGCCAGTGGCATGAACTGCCAGGTACATGAATAGGCATTCCTCTCCCGGGGACACTCACACCACCTTGGCCGGTGTGTCTCGGAGAGTCCATCTCTTCTTGTGCTTGAGTTGCGATCTCTGCACGCGTACGCTTGCGTTTGCCTTTCCAGGCTTCATCTGCAACCTGTGTCTCTCGTTGCTGTCACGAGACAACCTACTCTCTTGTCCAAAGTCAACCTGCCCCACGCGACTCGGTCACTTTCCCTTGAGCACATTCCTCTTCCTGGCTCCTCCATTATTCTGAATGCTAGACCCCAGAAGCCATGAGCAGTGGTTCTCAACCTGTGGGTGGCAACCCCTTTGGAAGGTGGAACGACCCTTTCACCCGGGTCCACAGTCTCCACGGTGGTCTATGAGTCAGCCTCAGGGGGCTCAGATAAGACTGGAGAGATGGGCCTTGTTTGTATTTTATTCAGAGGACAGGGGGAGACCCCTGAGAAGGAAGAGAGTTGGGGAGGCAGGACTCCAGTGTAGGGCTTTTCAAGGTTGCTTTTGTCAGTGGTTTTTGAGTTAGTTCTGACTTGTAAGAACCTCATGCACTACAGGGGTGAGCTTCCCCATAGGGTTTTCTTATGGATAGCCATGGAGGTGGATTGCCAGAGCTTTCCTTGCACAGTGGGTGGGTTTGAGCCATGAACCTGTAGGTTAACAGTCTGGCACACATCACTGACACCATGTAGGGACCTTATTTCTACCGTCGCCGCTTTTTAATAAGATGCTAACTTTATGAAGTTGGTGGCAAGTCAAGCGCTACCATAGTGGTTCCATGGGACAGAGTGCAACTGCTCTGCAGGATTTTCCGGGTTGTGATCTATGTGGAAGTTGATGCCCAGGTCTCTCTTCCACAGAACCATGGGGTGAGTTCAAAGAGCCCACCTGAATAGTGCTGATCTTTCAGTAAGGGGCCCTTAGAGTTTAAGGTTGAGTTGCTTGAAACATATCCAGAGAAGATATCACATAGAAATTGCATAGCATGACATGAAGGACCAGACAACGCATACTTGGAATAGAGAGGCTCCCAAAAGAATCGGAGAGGGGGAAGAAATATGAACGTGAGTGGGACACATCCAAGAGTGGGGGAGGTCCAAATGGGAGTCACTGGAGCAGCATGTGGGTTCAGGGAAACCTTTTCAAAGCATGGGCATCACTAGGTCACCCTTTCCCAGGATACCACATTGAAGAATGACCTATGAAAGTCATGCTTTGCAGCACGTTAGGATGGGCAAACATATTTTGTGACTTAGCCACAACAAGCACTTGCTGCTGCTGGCTGAGGCCTGGGTAAACTGGCCTAATAGCAGAGGCCTTTATGAGCAGATCCCCTGACTTTCCTGGAATGAACTGTGCCCATGCCCGAGACAGGTTCCTCCTTCCTGTTTCTCAGCTGTGTCTCTGCTTGGTGTTGGTTGAAGAACACATCTGCCCTGGTAGATTATTATCATGAGTGAGAGCAAGAGCATATTCCTTTAGGGGAAGTAGAAGGCCCAGAGTGACTTCGCACTGGTAGCAGATTTTAGACCAAGGTCCAAGAGCTAGTTACGCTCCTCCTTCCATTAAGCATTGACTGGATGGACTAGGCTCAGTCAAGTATAAACAAAAAGCTACTCAAATTTCTCCCAACATGGCTCCTTTAAGACCAGCTCAGCTTAGCTGTTAAAGACTGCTTTGCAGGGCTCTGTGCAAATAAATATAAAAACAGAGACAAAGCCTTGGAAAATTACGATTTACAAGCATTTTCCCCATTAGAGAGATAAGGAGGAGAACGGTAACATAGAAATAGCATCAACTTTTGAAAACACTGGGCCCAGATGGTTCCACAGGAGAATTCTAAGAAATCTTTACCCAGACAATGTGAAGTAAATTATCCTACAGCAATAAAAAAATGAAGGAAAGATAGCACTGGTTACAAGTAGACTTAATAGAGATACCATACATAAAGAAATTGCTAGGCTAATCTCACTTATGAATATGAATACAAAAGTAATAATCCCCAAGTGGATTATTAAGAGCACAAAGTCACATTAACAAAATAATACATCAAAACTAATTGCAATTAATTCCAGGAATCCATGAATGATTCAAATTAGGAAAGTCATTAATACAACAAAAAAGGTTTAGATATTTTGGGAGAAATCATATGATTATCTCCATAGGTGCTGAATGGTCTTTTAATGAAATTCAAAACCCATTTATGATAGCAATAGAAAAAAATTAAACATCAATAGCTAGGAAAAGCCTGGGGGACAGAAGAAGAGGGAGAGTCCAAGCAGATAGTGAAATATAATGTTGTAAAGAGAGTGGTAGAGAAGAGAAAACTCCAAAATAAAGCCCAGAATATATGGAAATTTGGAAAATGTTAAAGGAAGGAGTTAAAATAACTGGTTGAGAGGACAATTGGGTTGCTTCTAAACTCGCTGCCATCGAGTCAATTCCAACTCATAAATTCTTTTCTGAGACTGTAACTCTTTACTGGAATAGAAATCCCAGTCCTTTTCCTTTGGAGCAGCTGGTGATTGTAAACTGCTGAACTTGTCGCTAGCGGGTCAACATGTAGCCACTGCACTTAGAAAGTGTTAAATCCCTTTGATACTTATCCCAGAATGAAAATCTAAATGGCTAAGAGGACAATATCTATTACATAAAGACTTACAAAAGAAACCATACAAGTACTGAAAGAAAACACAGATGAATCTCTATAACCTGGTGTGCACAAAGGTTTTTGTGACCACTACTAACAATCAAGACATCACAACAGCAACCAAGTATTCACAAATGCGATCAGTTAAGTAAAAAGTTAGTAAACATTGTACAACAACGACAACAACATCGCTCCTGCAGAGTCAAGCCATGAGCAAGGGGAGAAGCACAAAATTAAAACACAAGATTAAAATCAAAAGGAAAACCATGAAAAATATTTCCATGCTTATCATAAATAAAGGGCTGGAATGTCCAATTATGGACAATTCTTAAACAGGTGGGGCGGGAAGGGAAAGAATAAAGGTTCTTTTGAGAAATAAACAAACGATAAATAGTCTAGAGACATAGGAAAATGTGCTCAACTGTAAGGAATTGAGGCAAAGTAGTCAGAGGAAGAGGAAGACACATTTGAATGACCCACGGGTCATATTGGTGGAGAAGCTGAAGCCCCACCTGCAGACTCTGTGGGTGAGATGGTGAAGAGACAGGTACTCCTAGACTTGTCTGGTGAGAAAGAAAAACAGCACCATCTTAGTAGGGAAGTGTGACAATGAATGCTGACCCTATGCCTAACCCAAGCAAACTCATTGTCCACGAGCCCATTCTGACCCATAGTGAGCTTTTGGACGGTCTAGAACTGCTCCTGTGGATTTTCAAGGCTGCAAGTCTTTACCAGAGCAGAAAGCCTCATTTTTCTCCCATGGAGCAGCAGGTGGGTTCGAAATGCTAACCTTGTGGTTAGCAGCCCAACGTGTGCCACTGAGACTCCTTGCCAGGTTCAACAATCCCACACACACCAATCTACACTGAAAATACAGCATAGCCATGTGAGAAACATAGGCACAGGGTTACTAAATGAGAACTGTTTGCAATAGCAAAGTATTGGAGAATGGTTAAATAGATGGTTAAGGAATGGTTAAACAAATTATGACATGTAACAGAGTACCATGCTCCTGTAAAAAAGAATGATGAAAATATCCATAAATAGATATGGAGTGATTTATGGAATACATTGTTAATCTGCCCCCCCCCCCAAAAGGTGCAAAATAATACATGCAGTATGGCAACGTTATGTAAGAGAGATGGTTGTCCATAAAGGAGAGGGAAAATGGAGTGAAAGGGAGTAAGACTTTGCTAAGAACACCTTCCTTTGTCACTAGTTTTGACCCTTAAACCATGTTCATGTGTTATCTTTTTAAAAAATCATCAAAGATGTTAATTTAATTAAATTCAAATGTAACAAATGTATCTCAATAGACACTAGTTTATAGCCTAACTATAAAGGGGAAAAAAACTACCAGCAACTTCCAGACCCCATACTTTGTATATCTTACTGGGATATAGACACATATACTCACAACATACACAGATGTACACACAACATCATAACGAGAGGGAGAGAGAAGAGAGAGAGAGAGAGAGAGAGAGAGAGAGAGAGAGAGAGAGAGAGAAGGGGAGAGGGGAGGGGAGGAGAGAATGAATGGAACAAAACACCAACCATTAGTGAATCTGGGTGAAGGGTCTATGAATGCTCATTGTAGGGCAGTTTTTCCTCACAGTTTGTTCAAGATAAATAAAACAGGGAAGAAAAGAATAAAGGGTTCATCTCTACCACTCCTTTGCATCCTGTTAACATTTTAGTTGTTCTTCTCTAGTTTTGGTTAATATTTCTTGGGATGTGTGTGAGTCTGGGTTGACCAGAGAAAGAAATTCATTGACACTCATATATGTATAAGAGGGAACTATAAGTCAAGAAGTAATTATGCATCAATAAAACAATCCAGCCCAGTCCAGATCAAATCCATAAGTTCAATATTAGCCTATAAATCTGATATTAGTCTATGAATTCCTCTTCACACTCACACAGCACATGCAAAGATGCTGAATCCAGGAAGGCCACAGGCTGGTGGGTGGAAAGTTCTCAGAGTCCAATGGTAGTGGACACATGTCCAGGACTCTGGGGGCCATCAGCGTGGCTCCATGTGGCTTATCAACAGGAAAGTGAAGCAGATGGGGAATGTGTCCCACCTCCGGAAGGAAGAGAGGCTGTCACTTGATTGACAGGCTATACTCCACCCCTTCATTCTATTTATCAAGTTGACATGAAATTGTGTAACTACCACAGGATGGAGTCACCAAACCCAGGATGAGTTGTTTGCAGCTTCTTTTTACATACGCCCAGTATTCTCTCACCTGGTCGCCACCCATGGGCACAGGGTCCCCATGAATTGGCCATCATGCCTCTCAGCCCCGGGCCAAGGATGTTAACCAGGGCTCCTTCACTACACTCACTCCTGCTTTCTACAAAAGAACGCCCCCATTTAATCAATTCTTCACAAGGTCAGTTATCGGGCATCTAAGACCCAGAATAAAACCTTACCCAAGGTGAATGGGTGGGTGGGGCATGGAATGAAGAACAATCCCCATCTGTAGACAATTGGACAGCCCCTCACAGAGGGGTCACAGGGAAGAGATGACCCAGTCAGGATGCAGCATAGCACCGATGAAACACACAACTTTCCTCTAGTTCTTTGTTGCTTCCTTCACCCCACTATCATCACCTCAGTCCTACCCTTACAAATCGGATTAGACCAGAGCATGCACACTGCTACGGATAAGAGCCTGCAACACAGGGAATCCAGGATAGATAAACACCTCAGGGTCAACAAGGAGAGTAGAGATACCAGGAGGATTAGGGAAGGAGCAGGGGCTTTAGGGAAGGGTAGAGGGAGAAGGGGGAAATTGATCACAAGGATCAATCTATAACGTACTCCCAGGGGGATGAATAATGGGAAAGTGGGTGAGGGGCAACAGAGAACAATGTAAGATATGGGAATAATAATCTATAACCTATCAAGAGTTTGTGAGGGTGGGTAAGTAGGGGAGAGAGGGTGAAGAAATGGGGAGTTGATATCAGGGGCTCAAGTGGGAAGAGAATGCTTTGAAAATGATGATGGTGGCACATGTGTAAACGTGGTTGATACACTGGAGCAATGTATGGATTGTGATGAGATGTAGGAGCCCCCAATAAAAGTTTTTTTGTTTGTTTGTTTAAGGTGACATTTAAGCAAAGACTAAATGAGGGGGGTGAGGTTACCCACAAAGATGTCCGGGGGTAAGCATTTTCCAGGAAGTGCATATGTCATATGACAGGGGCAATCCTGGCCGGGGTAAATAACAGGAAACTGGTGGAGCAGGGAGGGAGGGAGCCTGCTAGGTAAAAGGAGAAAAGGGTAGCTCTGGTTATTGACCTTGTAGGGCATCGTTGGCCTTCGGCATGACTTAGGATGAGACAGGGGACCCTGGACTCTAGTATGGAGGCTTCTGAGAGAGGAGTGATATGGTCTGACTCACACTTTTAAAGTCTTGCCTAACATGAGCCAAGTTCATTGTGTTCTTTGTTTTGTGGGCATCACTTCCCCCTGGTGGGAGTAGGAGGCCCAGCCTTGCTCCTCGAGAGCTGCTGGTGGATATAAACCACCAACCCTGTGGGCCGCAGTCCCGCACACAACCACAATACCACCTGGGCTCAGCCCCACCCTCTCTCTCAAAGCTCATTTATAAGTTGATTCTTAAACAGAGCCCCTTGGGAATCCTGCTTTTATTTCTTTATATGGGGGGAGGGGGATTCTTGTCTCAAGTTATCTCACCCATAGTGGCCTCTTCAATTAACAGCTGCAACCGTTACCCAGGAAGCATTGCAGCCCCATCGATTGGCTTGAAGGGCACCCTAGCCACTAGTGGGTCTTTTCATGGTGCCCGTATGTTTGGAAGATCAAAGGGGGCATGGATATTAGCATTCCTGTGGGTGATCAGCTTGCACTTGACCGTTAATGTAACGGTAATGTGGAAGACACAAGCCCTGGCCATCTTCCATAAAGGCTGCGCCCAAGAAAAGCCATTGGAGTACAGTTCCATTCCAGTACATGGAGTCAGGGTCTTCCCCCATTCGCAACAGCAGCCATACAGACTCCAGAGGCAAGGCTCACACAGAGAATGAGGTTTACAGTGGGAGGTGGAGAGACAAGGTGGCAGTGAAGGGGGGTGGGGCTTCTGGGGAGCCAGGGAGGACAGAGAACCGGAGGGTGATCAAAAGGGCAGCAGGGGGTGTGTGGGCAACAGAGAGGTACGCCCTGCTTCCGGGTCATCCCTAGAGAAGCCCTGCTCTCTTTCATTGCGCCAAACCACTCTCGTGAACAGTCTTGCATCGACAGGCCCATCCAGCGCCGACTCTCAGCCAGGGTTGCTTTTCCGAGCCCTCACTATGGGGCTTGGTGGCCCCCAGGTTGGTTCCCAGAGAGGGCTTTCTGGAGCAAGCACAAGGGGGAGAGTTCAAATAAAATAAATAAATAAATATTTTTTTTAAAAAGAGGGAGAGTTCATCTCCTTGTGTTGACTCTCGGGGGGGGTGGGGGGGGCTTTCTCACCTTTTCCCTAACCACCTAAGACCATGGTGCTGAGTGGAGCTGGGACCTCAGGCTGAGCCCCAAGACCCTCCAGTCCTTCATGGCCCCATGCCACGTGCTGGCTGCAGAGCGAATGGCAGCGGTACAGGAGAGGGGAAAGTGTAGATCATGAAAGAGAGAAGCAGGGCAGAAATACAACGCACAACGCTCCTTCTTTCTATCTGTAACCCCCTGGCCCCCTTTAGATCCTATGTGGGACCATTATCTTTAATGGGATTTTTGAGGAGAGGGACAGGCAAGCTAGGATAGACTGCCACCCTATCAATGATGAGCATCAATCCCAATAACGGGGACCGGCTTTACGGCCCGGCGGCGGAGGCGTGATCAATGTGTAAATTAGAGCTCTCTGTTGTCATCAACTCGGGAGCGCCAGGATTTAGTGAGGGGAGAGCAGGCCAAGAGATGACAAGGTTGTAATTGGGAGACAGGAAGTGACACTATTTCTCACGGCAAGATTAAAAAAAAAAAAAAAGCTGGAGCAGGAGAGAGATGACGATAGAAAATGAAATGCACACTTTTCGCCAGGCTGGGTGATGAACGGCCCCTTGCAATTAAAAAAAAAATTTACTTTTAAAGTGCCAAGAAACTTACGTGATATCAGCATTGGGGTGAAGCCCAAAGACTTCGGGGTTATCGAGAGATGGCAGGGACTGGATGAATTCGAAATACTGGTCCAGGGTTTTGCAGATGGGGATTTTATACCCAGTATAAAAACAGAATGACGGCTCGAACATCTTCTCACTGAACCAGACCTGTATGTGAAGGCGAATGACAGAACCCAAATTGAGCATCTCAATGAAGACCTGCCAGGATAAGGGGGAGGGGCATCTTTATTTCCATTTTAATAGACGTTTTACACTGGGTTTGAAAGCACCTTAGGGGAATCGCCCACAGAAGGATTCGGTTCTCAACCTGTGGGTTGTGACCCCTTTTGGGGGTCGAACGACCCTTTCACCAGGGTTGCCCAATTCATAACAGCAGCACAATGACAGTAATGACGTAGCAGCAAGAATAATTTTATGGTTGGGGGCGGGAGGTGGGTGGTTAACCGCAGCGGGAGGGACTGTATAAAAAGGTCGTGGCATGAGGAAGGTTGAGAACCAATGGATTGGGCCCCATGGGAAGCAGAAGAGCGTGAGAGAGGCCACGCAGGTGTGAACACTCAGACCCCGGGCTCTGACAGGTTCCGCGGAATTCTCACCTTCCTTGTGGAAGACCTTGGCTTGACTCTTTGACAGGATGTCCCAGGAGGAGTCTCTCACCCCGTACCCCATCCCCGCCTGTCAGTGGAAGCTTGCCTGTGGCTTATGATGCAGAACAGGCCTCTGGGCAGTTTCTAGACTGACATGGAGGAGGAATTAAGGCCTGGCGATCCATTCCTCAGCATCAGCTCATGAAAGCCCTACAGAGCACAGCAGCACAGGCAGCATCCCGGCAGGGGTACAGGGCAGAACCGGGCAGGGCTTGGTTCTGTTGGCCCCGGGGCCGGCCCCCCTCCCCCATCGGGGGCCAATTGGATGACAACAGCTATGACTGTGCTGAGACAGAGAGGGCACCCTTGTAAGCTGACCCTCAGGAGGCCCTCCAGCATCCTGCCAAAGGAGTGCACAAGCACTGCCAAGTAGCCGTGGGCCAACACGTGCACATGCACACGTGCACACATGTGCATGCACGCGAGAGGGTGGAGACGTGGAGGGGGATGGCCAGGCATCACCTGTCTCATTCTCTCACTGCCTTGCCCCCAAAGGGGCTCGGGCCAGGGGGCTATGCTCGTGCACCCGGTGCAGCAGCGCACGGCCAACAGACCCCATCCTTACCAACGCCTCTGCTCCCACCCAGAGCTGAAGAGCACGCCCTTGTTATTGACACTATGTGCCTGGTCCAAAGAAGCAAATGTGCCTAAATGCCTTGTGGTTTGCCTCAAGACATCTTTTTCTCATTCAGCAAGAATTGATGTTCGGTAATGGAACAGTGAGAGAACAAATAAATACTTGGTATGAATAGAATTATTCTGAAAAGAAAAAGAAAAAGCATGGTGCTGAATGCCCAGGAGTCCAATTGGAGGCAATGACTTCAACAGACCGATTTTCCTCGTGGGGGGTGGGGGGTGGAGACATAATGGGAGATGCAGGCAGAATGTCCAGATCGGTCAGAGGACTGGGTGTGCAAAGCAGGGAGCACCGTGTCTGACTCCCATGGGCAGCGCTTTCCCTAGAATCCGCCCTCTGTGGCCTCCTCCCCGCTCTGTTGAGTTTTGGTGATGGCTTTGAAATGCTCTGTGTGCCGCTTCTTTCTTTTGTTTTGCTTGCCTCCGCTCTATCCCAATTCAGGTCCTTGTACAAAACACTTAGCCAGAGCCTGGAAAGAATGCAAAGTGGAGAGACGCAGTGTCCTTTCCTTAAGGAGCAGGTGACCCTATTAGGACGCCCATCCAAGTACATATGATGCAAGATGTAAAGTGCCCCGAGGTCAGAGCCAGGAGGGTCATGGCCGAGAAGGTTGAGGGGAGGTGGGGAGCTTATGACAATGGAATTAACTTTGGAAGACCCCTGAAGGTCCCTAACGAAGGTAAATAGCCTCCAGGGAATTGAAGAAAGCTGACTTTAGGGGAGACGGATGCCTTTAGAAGATGCTTAAAACAGAGAAAACAAACCAGGGTTCAAAGATAAGGCTCCACCTGAGGGTCTAAGGGCAGAGGATTCCATTTGATGGATCAATTTTACAGCCGAACCTCTTCTCATCCAGCCAACTCTGGATAGCATGGGCTGGGGGGAGGAGGCTAAGTGGAAGCAATGCAGATGAGTTGGTCCCAAGGTAAGGCTGTGGCTGAGAATAATTTCAAACTGGCGGAAGGCAGATTATAGGTTCCATGGTTTTTTCTACAGTCTTCTCGAGATGATGTCTGCTTCCAGTCTTGTGTGGTACTCTCAAATCATCACAGCCAAACTGACTTCTCTGGTGATGGAGGTCCAAACTAGAAAAAGGAGCAATGACGGGAACGAAGAAGATGGAGAACTGAGCAGATTCAGAAGGGGCTGGGTGTACCACCAATGTGGGAAGCCATATGGCATCAACTCAAACATGTTTTTGTTTATGCCAACAATTGTTCTGCTGGGTATACATCCTCAGGAAGTAAGCATCATAGCGTGAACAGACCTCGGCACACTCAGGTGCACCACAGCACTGTTCAGATCTGCAGGAAATGGAATACAGCCCAGATGTCCGTGAGCACAAGAACACACCAAGAAACTCAGCTGGTTGCACACAATGGAAATCCCTGCATCACCCAAAGTGATGATGAAACCACGAAGCTCCTCATGACACAGACAGACTTGGGGAACATTATGCAGAGAGAGGTCAGGCCATCACAAAGGACACATCTGTTTGAGACCATGACTTTACGAATAAAAACCAGGACAAAGACTTGGTTCCCAACGGAGGTTGCGCAGAGGTGGGAAGATGAAGCGACTGACTGGAAGGTTGACAAGGGAGGACAGAGACCCAGAAGGAGGAGAAAGGAAAGCAGGGGAGGAGTCATGGAGTGGAATTCAGAAAGGGGTGTGGGTGAGAGATTTGAACTGTAAGAGGCAGAGTCTGAAATGGAACATCCCTCCACTCCCCCACCCCACCCCACACTGTTTACAATTTTTGTAATTCCTTTAAAATAAGAGCCAATAAAGCTGCATGCCACGGAACCTTGCTGTGACAGCATGGTGGCGAGAGACTGGCAATTAGGAGAACCACAAAATATACCCGCAGTCAAGCCGTCTAATTCGCTTATCATTTTATTTTGTAAGTCAGCATGCTAGCATTGGTAGCGAAGATAAAGTCATTAATTATTGATGACAAGTGGATATGCGAGATTGCTGAGTTGAGTGAAACCCCCCAAAAATTGTCTGGCATCTATTCCATTCCGCCTCACAGCCACACTGCGGTGCAGAGCAGGGTAGGGCTGCTGCCCCTTTGGGTTTCTGAGCCTGTAGGCAGTCTCATCAGTCTCCCACATATTTGGTGAGACCAAGTGCCTAAAACTTGAGTGATCATGTACGAAGAGCAAAATAACCTACTGCTTCTGAGAAAGAGAGAGAGAGAGAGAGAGAGAGAGAGAGAGAGAGAGAGAGAGATTGAACAAGACTGGGAAAGGGTAGGATTCACTACCCAGTGGTAAAAGAATGGTAACATGACGGAAAGAACTTTTCCTGAAGGCAGTGAGCACAGAGAACAGGAACATAACCCAGGCACCGCAGTCATCCTAAGTAGCCAAGCACGAGGGCGTAGATAAGCAACTCTGTGCTTCTAGACCTGGGTCTTCAGAGGCTGCCATTCTTGGTGCTTTCCATGGTCCTGAGTTGACCCAGAGGAAGGAGAAGTCTGGACTTTAAGGATAGGTTCTGGGACAACAGTGATCTGCTACGCGGAATGTCAGCATAGAGGGAAGTAGAAGAGGAGGCAGGATGGGAGGTTAGGGTCAGAGAGAAGAATTGCCCAGTTTGAGGTCATGATGGGAGAGCAGTTTGAGCATTGAATGGGCCTGCCTCGCCAGTTCCTCTGACTCCTGGCTCAGACGTTACCTGGGGTGTCTGTACACAGTGGAAAATCATGTATCACCCAAAACGATGATGAAACCACGAAGCTCAAACTTGATCCATTCTTGTACTCATGGGCATATGCAGCTCTCTGAAGTGTTGCCAAGAGCTGGCTCTGTGCACAACACGGTGAGCAAAGAAACCCCTTCTCCCTGCCAGAGAGACCCACACGGTTCTTGCCACCTTCTAACTGAGGCAATGGGTTAATCAGAACATTTCTTGAGTTCTTTTTCTTTCTTTTCTTCCAGAAAGAGAGTCCAAGAACACAAACAAAAACAGATACAAAGTGCTCTGTGTGTGTGTGGTTTTTCAAAAAAAAAAATAAACTAATTTTCAAGGTGTACACTGAGGTCAGTAACAATCCAATCCAATCTACTCTGCTGTGGATGACTCTAACCTTGGGGCACAGAAAATTCTCAATCTGCAGAGATTAAATTATGTTTCTCATCACCAGAAAGCCTGTATGGTAGGTGCGAGAGGAGAGATTTAGAGACTTAGCAGATGCGCACACCTTCTTTTGAGGGGTTTATAATCAAATGCCAGGGTCCCAGTGGCACAAACAGAGTTCAGATGCTGACCAAAATGTTAGCAGTTTGAACCCACCAAGAAGCATCTCAGAAGAAAGACTTGGGGTGGGGGGGTAGGGGACCCAGTAATCTGTTTCCCAAATCCTATGAAGCACAACTCAACACTGTAGCATGTGAGACCTTCATTGGCCAAAAGCAGCTTGAGGGTAGCTAATTTTGTTTCTTCACTTCCCCTTCCCTTCTCCTTTTCTCCTCTTTGACAACTAGATCACAACTACCTCCTTTCTCAGCCCACCCTGCTTTTTCCACTCTCCCCACCCTCCCAGGCGTGGTTTCCAAGAACATTTATTCCCCCCCCCCCCCAATAAACATTTAACAAACAAATCGACTTCAGAGCTTGTTTCCAGTCTGAATAGTGGGAATTAACCTGAAACTACAACAGTGGCCTTCATCTCCACACCATGTTACCGTGATGAATTTTGTAAATGTCCCGTTTTTGATTTCTTCAGATATGATGTTCTTGATGCCATCCCACAACTCATCTGGTCTTTTGGTCCTTAGTGTTTGAGTTCTTGAGTTCTTCTTAGTGTTCGAGTGTTCTTGAGGTGGTTTCTAAATTCATGAACTTATTCTAGAAATATTCTGGGCTGTCAACCCATGATAACCCAATTCTAGGAAGTATTGCCAGCTACTTCCAGAAGGTCTAATTCTAGCCCAATGTCTGGTAGCAGGGATGCAAGGTCATCTTTGGGCTCTTTCACATTGTTTAATCTTCTTCACCAGAATGCTGACCATGCATACAAGCAATTGATGATCTGTTCTACAGTTGGCCACTGGGGCTTGTTTTGACTGATAAATAACTTCACCAGAATCTATTTCCATAGATGTGGTCAGCTTGATTCTCATGTGTTCTACATGTTGAGGTCCACGTGTACAGCTGTCAGACATGTTGGTGAAAAACATATTTGCATTGAAGAAGTTCTATCACGTGATCTCCAGGCTTCATTTCTATCACCAAGGGCATATTTTCCAACCACTGGCCCTTTTCTCTTTATTTCCTGCCTTCCCATTCCAATCACCAGGAATTATATCAGATTGAAGAAATAGGTAGAATTCTTCTGTTTCTCCATCGCTGACTTCAGCAACTGGTGTATAAATTTGAATGACAATTGTATTAATTGGTTATCCCTATAGAAATATAGATACTATCCTGACACTGAATTGAAGATAAACTTTGAAATGTTCTTTTTGGTGATGAATGCAATGCCATCGCTCTTGAATTTGTCATTCCTGGGACAGTAAATCATATGCTTAATTTAGACATCAGGCAAAGACCATTCATTGCAGCTCACTTAAGCCTAGGATCTTGATCTTTATGCATTCTATTTCATTTTTGACATTTTCCAGTTTTTCTTAAATTATCAACAATTTCTTCTAATTTTGAACTTATGCCCCAATAAAAATCCCCAAAACTTTGTTTCGTCTAAGTCAGCTCTATTGTGACTGTCTCCCAACCTAAAGGACTTGTATTCTGGGACCATATCAGAAAATCCACTGCTGTTCTTAGGGTTTCTGTGGCTAATTGTTCATAATCAGATTCTTACTTCCTCTAGACTATCTTGCTCAAAGTAAGGAGGACTTAAAGCACTTGCTAATCAAGATCAAGGGTTGTGTCGTCCCATATAGATCACAATTCAATGTAAAAAAAGAAAATTAAATCCTCACAGTTGGACCAATGGGTAAAATCATGATCAGTGAAGAAGAGATTGCGATTGTCAAAGATCTTATCTTGATTGGGTCAATGATCAATGTTCATGGAAGCAGCGGTCGAGAGATCAGGCAAATCTGCCACACAAGAGCTCTCTAGAGTGATGAAAGGCAAGTATGTTATGTGGAGGTCAAAGGTGCCCCTGATCCAAGCCACGGGGTCTTCAATGGCCTCACATGCTTGTAAAAGTTGGACACTGAACAAGGAAGACTGAAGAAGAACGGATGCCTGACAACTGTGGTGCTGGAGAAGAAAACTGAAAGTACTTCGGACTGCCAACAGAACAAACAAGTCTGTCTTGGAAGAAGGACAGCGCATGCTTCTTAGAGGCAAGGATGGTGGGGCTTCATCTTGCATACTTTGGACCTGTTTCCAGGAGAGACCAGTCCCTGGAGAAGGACATCATGCTTGGTAGAGTGGAGGAGCCCTCACGGAGATGTATTGACGCTGGGGCTTTAACAATGGACTCAAGCCAAGCATAGGAACAATTGTGAGGGGGGATGAGGACCACGCAGGGTCTTGGTCCCTGTGCACAGGGTCCCTATGGATCGGAATCAAGCTGATGGCACCTAGAAAGCTAGGGAGCAAGTTTTTGCCTTCGTTTGGAAGCTCTGCTGAAATCTGCCCATCCTGGGCCACCTTACAGGGATTTGGAATATTGGTGACATAGCTTCCAGAATCACAGGAACAGGCAAACCACCACAGTACAACAAGCCAACCTACAGGTGGTTGACTCTAGGTGGCACGCACATATTATCCTTGATGTGAAAGCCAAAATGACTAAGAAATAATTTCCTCTAGAAAATGTTTATAGACATGCCTTATGGGGGTTTTACCGAGAACAATGCTTTACTCGATGTTTTGTTGTGAATCCCAGCTGAAGAGATAAGGAAACTCAAATTACGGTTCATTCCCCAATCACATATTTGGAGGCTTGACATCATCATGGGGCCAGCAACGCATCGAAATGAGTATTCGGTGATTGCCTCACAGGTGAGGTGCTGAGTCACCTGGAGGAGGAGGCAGGGGCTGAGGAGAGAGCCAGGGAATTGATAAAGAAAAGATGAACAAGCACAGCATTGAGAAGAGGCCTCTGTGCTGTGTCAGTAGAATGCTAATGATTTTTCTCATTCTCGTCAGCAGGTCTGCTTCATATTGTAAGTTTGGCTTACTGATTATGAACCACACCAACAAAAACTCCTATTGAAAAGGAAAATGGAATGAAATGCATCACCATGTTTGTTTGTTTTTCTTTCTTTCTCAAGGTGAACTTACTCTAGCAAAGCAATTCAGCAGACGCTTATCAAAGTCATCTGTCACTCTGCCTCCATATTGTACTTCTCCAATCATGTATCGGACTGTACTCCAGGATACACCCTTTATTAGAAAGAAGAAGTAATGTCAGTCAAAACAAACAGCTATCAATAGGTTCAGATCTTTCCCTAGAGGAAACATGAGCTGGCCTAGGTTAGAACTCATTCATTATTCGCTAGGAATCACCCCTTTCATTACTAGGTGGCTGGCATGGTTAGGGTTGGTTCACCAAAGCGAAATCTACAATCCTGAGCACTAGTGAATAAACTGCCCATAGATTATTTAAAAGAGGTGGAGAAAAGTCCATTTTTCACTCTATGGGTTTAATCATCTGTCGTGCTTATTATAGTAATGTCAAGCTGTTGGAGAGAGGGGAAAAAAGTGGTGTTTTAGTAGAGAAAAGAGAAAATCAAGTCATCAGCCCTTTAATAGGTTTTCTCAGTAATATATTTTCTGGAATCAGTATGAGAACAACTAGAAAATTATTTATTCACAAGATCTTTCTATAATACAATCCTTTGCACTTCATTCTGTGGGCTATAGGTACACCCAAGTTTTCATTAATTTCTATAGCAATCTTCAACTAACAATATATTTCAGGTATTAATTTTTTTAAAATTAATTACAATCCCTTTAATATACTTGGTGTAGGCAAAGGAGGAGAAGGCTTGATTTTGATTTACTTCCTCTTGGTTGAAATTCTATTCTTCAGTCAACTGTTTCAAGGCAATTATTCTTTGTATGTGACAAAGTGAAAAACTGTCCCAGAAGATGTGCCCATACAATACAATTCTTCATCGACTGACTTCCTCTGAAATGGCTATGCTCTTAATTTGAATACCTTTTCCTCATTTCAAGGAGAAATGGTGGTTCTACCCTCAAGCTCCCACCCACTCAGGGGTAAATTCATCATGGCTCTTCGTCATGATCCAGATACTGCATTTTCTCTGTTTATCTTGTAGATCTACTGTGGCCTAACATGAGGAGATTGGAAGGAAGGGAGTAGTAGGAGGCAGAAAGAAACTGGTATCTATTAAACCCTTATAAATGTAGTAGATCCCACACTTGCACAAATCCTCTCTTCTATTCAAAGACATGATGGCCATTTTATTGATGAGGAAACTGGGGCTTTGAGATGCTCATTAACTTGCCCAAGAACCCAGGGAAGTTAGGTTACCATTCCGTCTATGGGCAACTGGGCTTGCAGGTTTAATTCTAGGATTTTAAAGATGTCTCTGATTCTCTTGTCTGTTCCCTCATGAATAAAATGGGGGTGCCCACACCTCACAGATTCCTAAGGATGGACATGAGATCCTTCAAACACAAGCTGTGACATCCATTCATATGCATGAGATGAAGGGTCTGTTACGAAGTGGAAGAGACCATCCTGACTGTTGAGGCATGGATGATATCAGGAAAGACATGTTCATGTAACGCAGTGGTTCTCAACCTGTGGGTTGTGACCCTCTCACAGGGGTCGTTCTATTCGTAACAGTAGCAAAATGTCAGTTATGAAGTAGCACGAAAATAATTTTACAGTTGGGGGGGCGGTCAACACAACAGGAGAAACTAGATTAAAGGTTGAGAACCACTGATTGAAGCCATCTTTTTTCTTCCTAGTAGGGGTGACACTAGAAGGTGTTGGTATTTTTACAACCCAATGAACCTGGGTTTCTCCATAGATGGCTGGCCTACAGAGGTGTGTGTGTGTATGTGTGTGTGTGGAGAGAGAGAGAGAAAGGAAGGAGATAAGAGTCTGCATGCACCGTTACAGTTCCAAGTTGGAGAAGAAATGGCAGGCTCAGACAACCGCAGCATAAGGGGAGCAGTCCCGTGGGTGAGGAGAGAGGAACAGAGATGTTCTAACAAGTTCCCTACAAATCAAAGACCAAAAATGACTCTACAAACCCTTGTGTCAGGGGGGCAATCAAAACAGAAACAAGAGAAAACCCATTTCGCTCACCTTTTTAATATCGCATTCGTCCAGGTGATTCTGAATAAACTGAACGCTGGCTGTGAAGTCGGCAGAATTGAATTCATAGGGAATATTCCATCCCAAGGGGCCAAATTTGCGTCGTTCCTTAGAAACACCAAAGTGATCATTGAGTGGGGTTTTAAATGTTATTTGCAACCCCTGACCCCCTCTTTATGATTAAAGCCTAGCAAAATTAAGGCTACGGGCTGGAAGGAATTTGCAATCGTTTTAAAGGCATTACCTTTGTGCCACTACTGGCCCACCAAAGTTTGGTGATTTGGACCCACCCAGAGGTGTCTCAGAAAACGGGCCTGGGCATCTGCTTTTGGCAGCGCTCAACCTGGACAAACCCAGACCAACCCAAAGGAATTCACTGAGTGTTCAAGAAGCCCCAGTTGAATGAATTTATTCTACATTAGATTTTGAAAGTCTTTCATTTTAAGCGAAAACATCATAGGCATACAAAATGATACAGACATTCGTCTAGTTGCACTTGGTCATCTTGCCATTTCTTATTTTGAAAAATAAAAGTATCCACCGGAGACACTATGTTTCTGCCCTAGCCTTTTCACAGGGCCTCCATTTTTCCGTTTGACATAGTGACTAGGGTTGAGGGGTCCACAAAAGAGTGAATAACTGTGTAGATGCCAAATTACCCAACCAATGCAATGACTTAATTATTCTGAAGATCATTTTCCAGGGCCACAAAGGTGATCCACCGGTTAATGAGGTACAAAGCCCACTGCCATCCCATCTGGCCCCATCCATTGCATCCCACTGAGGATTTCTGAGACTGGAAATCTTTACAAGAACAGAACACCTCCTCTTTCTCCTGAGGAACAGTTGGCAGATTGGGACCACTGAGCTTGCTGTTTTCTTGCAGCTGGCCCAATGCTTCTCCCCAGGACCCCCCCACCCCGAACTCCTTAGTATACTGAGTAAAGGAGACCAAAGGTTACCAGGCCATCACCTTTCCATGCCCTCAACTCACCACTCACTTCTCAGGAAGGTGTACAATGTATTTGGATTACCCTATAGACGATTCAACCCAGGGCTCAGAGATGAGGACCCACAGAGAACATATAGTCCCTGACATGCATAAGGAAGATGTAAAAGCAGTTAGGCCCCTCTACATATGGGATCTATGGAATATAGCAAACAGGCTGGTGGTTCCAGTTTCCCTGAGGCACCATGGAAGAAAGAGTTGATGGTCTGCTTCTAAAAAGGTTATCACTGAGAGCGAGCCCAGTTTTGCTCTGACATGTAGGAAGTCACCGCGAGCCACAACCAATTAGTTTTTACCTCTAAATACATATTATCTTTTATTTCTGTCTTCTGCTCTCCTTAATTCAAATTCACACACCCCCCCCACACACACACACACACATCAGAGAACATACGATTATCACTGACAACACAAGCTATTCCAGTCCTTATTGTGATGGGTCTTAATAATCTCATGATGTAAAGCAGCAGTTCTCAACCTGTGGGTTACGACCCCTTTGGGGGTCAAGCAACCCTTTCACAGGGGTCACCTAAGACCATCAGAAAGCACATATTTCCGATGGTCTTAGGAACCGAGACACCACTCCTCTGTCTCCAGGCAGGTCCGCCCACATGCCACACCATGCTTTAAGGCAAAAATGTCCCTTATTTGCCATTAGAAATAAATAGTTCACACATTGTTTTGTGAACAATCACTCTGCTTTCATGAGGCTCAATTTGTAATGATGAACACGTCCCGCAGATCAGACATTTACGTGACAATGCACAACAGTAGCAAAATGACTGTGGTGAAGTAGCAAGGAGAATCATGGCGGGTCGCCACCACATGAACTCTATTGAAGGGTCACAGCATGAGGAAAGGTGAGAACCACTGGCTTAAAGGAAACAGAGGACCCCTAGTGGCATACTGGATTACGCGTTGGGCTGCTGGCAGAAATGGCAGTGCTTCTCACCTACCAGCTGCTCTTTGGGAGAAAAATGTAGCAGCCTACTTCCCTAAAATAGACAGCCTTGTACCTGTTCCCTTCAACACCTCATGATCACACAGACTGGTGGGCTTCTTCCATGTGGGCTTTGTTGCTTCTAATTTGGATGCTGCTGGGGATCAGGAACCAGGCATCAAAGAACTACAAACTATATCATTGTGAATGAGGGGGGAGTACAGTTTGGGGACCCAAAACCGAGCTCTAGGTAACAGGACATCGCTTTACAGAAGGGTCATGGGAGGAGATGAACTAGTCAGGGTACAGAGTAGCAATGATGAAACATACAACTTACCTCTAGTTCTTTAATGCTTCCTACGCCCCGCACCCTTCTCCCCCCCTCCCCCCGAGCCCCCGCCTTCATGATCCTAATTCTACCTTCCAAACCTGGCTAGATCAGAGAATTTACACTGGCACAGATAGGAATTGGAAACATAGGGAATCCAGGACAGATGATCTTTTCAGGACCAGTGGTGAGAGTGGTGATACTGGGAGGGTAGAGGGAAGGTGGGGTAGAAAGAGAGGACCAATTATAAAGATCTACATACAACCTCCTCCCTGGGGTACAGGCAACAAGGAAGTGGGTGAAGGGAGACATCAGATGGTATAAGATATTGCTGACGACAAATATGTGCACAAGCAAATGTGGTGAAGAAAGCTGATGGTGCCCGACTATCAAAAGATATGCCTCTGGGGTCTTATAAGGCTTGAAGGTAAACAAGTGGCCATCTAGCTAAGAAGCAAGCCCACATAGAAGAACACCAGCCTGAGCGACCACAAGGTGTCAAGGGGATCCAATAGCAAGCATCAAAGACCTAAAAATTCAGATTGGGGACCCAAAGCCCATGAGTCAGTGAAGCGACATCCTCTTACAGAGGGGTTGCCGCGAGGAGATGAGCCAGTCTAGGTACAGCGTAGTAGCAATGAAATGTGCAACTTTCTTCTGGCTCTCAAATGCTTCCTCCCACCGACTATCATGATCCCATTTCTACCAGACAGATTCAGCTAGACCAGGGGATGTGCATGGGAATAGGAAACATGGGGAATTTAGGACAGATGATCCCTTGGGACTAGTGGGGGGGGGGGAGTGGTGACACTGGGGGGTGGAAGAATGGTGGTGCAAAAGGGGAGAGCTAATTTCAGGGATCTACATGTGA
>PVJH01002413.1:0-19754 GCA_004026705.1 Nesogale talazaci | reverse complement strand
GAAAGGGGGAAGGAGGAGCTTATGCTGGGGGCTCAAGTAGAAAATGTTTGGAAATGAATGTGGCAACATATATACAAATGTGCTTAATATGAATGATGTATTGAATGTTATAAGAGCTGCAAGAGCCCCCAATAAAAGAAGAGGTAAAACCAGCACAACCAAAAAAAAAGATATGACAAAATAATAATAATCTATTAATTATCAAGGGTTCATTAGGGAGGGCTATATGGGGGGAAATGAGGAGCTGATATCAAGGGCTTAAGTAGAAAGCAAATGTTTTGAGAATGACGAGGGCAACAAATGTACAACTGTGCTTGCCACACAATGGACAGAATGGATGGATTGTGATAAGAGTTGTATGAGCCCCCAATAGAATGATTAAAAAAGAAGAAGAAACAGCCTTGGAAAGTCTCTGCCCTTTAGCTGTGGGAGTTGGAATGGACTCAATGGCAGTCGGTCTTTGTTGTTGTTCTTATTTTTTGGTTTAAATGGATTTTCATTTGGACAAGCTCACGGAGAGGTCAGAAAGCAAATTCAATAAGCAAGAATACTTTAGTGGATGGTTTTCAGGTCATGCTTTGAAAATATTAATCAAACCATGAGAGGTTCATTTGGGTCTAGATGTTCTAACCTCGGAGAAGAGACAAAGGGCAAAATAGCAATAGCCCTCAAGCACGTAAAATGCCACTACGAAACGTCTAGGCTTGTACTTCTCTGGGGTAGGTGACCAAGCATTAGAGATCTGTCCTGGGAGACAATCACCCTCATCCCTTAGCTAATTCCACCAGGTTTGAGTAACTAGCCCCCCAAAGCTGAGCAGATGGTTTCTCCCAGGTATTCAGATTTAGGATTCAGGATTGCTGTCACAACTTAAAACGAGGAAGACTTATAAAGGCGAGAGCTGGGTGATGCCATCTTCTGCTTCCAAATCCTAGCAGCAGACGGATGGCCTTGATTTGCTCCCTCAGCCATTTCACGCTGAAAACTCTTGGTCCGCATTTTGAAGAGTCTCTAGGTGGCCCCTGTCATTAAATCCTCGGCACCTTGGAAAGTCAGAAATCCAAATTCACTGCCCCCAAGACGATGCTGACCCATAGCGACCCTCGAGGGTCCCTGTGAGATTCTGAGACTGCCTCTCTTTGCAGGAGTGGAAAGCCCCATCTCTCTTCCAGGATGAGCTGGTGGTTTCGAACCCACCAGCTAGCAGTCCAACATCTAATCACCATGCTCCCAATTGCACCTTGGAAGTCCAATGCTATTCAGACACACAGCATGTCTCCACTTTAAAGACACCTCGGATTGTTTGGTCTCGTTTTTTAAGCCTTATGCATGCCTCCTGTTTTTGCCCAGCCGTGGGCACCAGCAGCTTGAGCGAAGGAAACATGCTTTCCCCATCAGTAACAGACAGGTGATGCTACTGGAATGGCCTCTCACTCACTTGGAGTTCAATTCCAAGGTTCCTACAGAGTTTTAAATTTTCTGAGTGGACCATACCGTAGAAACAATGAAGTGAGCCTTCTCCATATGATTCCTTGGGAAGGTGTATGGGCAATGCATCTGGAAATGCATCCAGCTAACCTTTTAGTTCAGGGGACTTCTTCCAGGCGGTGGGGCTTCAAAGAGACGACTATTTGTGAAAGGCAAGTGTGTTTTTATGTTTTCAAAAGGAAACTCGAAATCTAAAACATTCCTTCTAACCTGTGTGACTGACTTAAATTTTAATGTTGAGTTATAGACAGGGGAGACTAAATGAGAACAACAAAATAATTTTTTTCATTCTTTCCAATTATGGAAGCTGTTTAAATTGGCTCTCTGAAAACACTCCCACATCTATGCATTGAGCAATTGCAATTTAGTTGCTCCTTAAAATGTGTTTGAAAATTGTCCAAATGCTACGAGTTGCTTTGCATTTGTGTGACTATCCATTTTCACATAAAGCTTTCCATTTGGATGTTGGTTCACTAAAGCCATGGACTATTTTAGTTCCTGTTTGGGATGCGGGTGGGGATATGGAGACAAAATCTTGATGGGTGTCTTCGTTTAACAAATGAACTAATTTCCTTTTCTTGCTATTTATTACTGTTCATTTTTTGGGTGCTCAATGATCTGTATTAGTGACAAGAAAGAGGTTAAAAATGAATGACCACCTCGGGAGTGATAGCAAGCTTTACTAAAGCCGGGCAGACCTAAGGGTTCATCTGGGTGTCATAAAAAGGGCTGGGTTTGATTGGAATAGGAACTCTCTGGAGTCCAATTAATGTTTTGGGGACCATGCATGCATGGTGTGTACCTCACAGGATGCAATGTAAAAATACTAGGGTAGATGGGTTATCAAGACATTTTCATCCTCTTGAGAAAAGAAGATAGAAATGAGAAGAGGACAACATGAAAGCGAACATAATTAACTGTCAAAATGCAACAGACAATAAGCCTGGAGAAGGCGCTTAATTAGAATGACATTGAAGCTGACCTTTGAGAAGAGGAGGGGCTTGCCGGGCATGAACAAACACAGGAACACGCACCCTGTGACTGTCCAGGTGGCTGCGGAGGGACAGCTCTACTGCAGCTGAAGTTGTGCTCTGCAGAGTAGCAAAAATCACATGCTCCCAGCAGTTTGTGACCAAAGATAGACAGATTGTCGTGTCCGATTAAGGAGTCAAAACGGGCCTCAACAGAAGGGAGGTATGGTCCCCTTGAGGGGATGAGGCAATGGGTGCCTGGGAGGGGGGGTGCCCCCTTAGGACCACAATATCTCAGGAGACTTTAGGGTCAAGTGGCACAATGGAATCCACAAAGACACTGTTCTGGGCTGAGCCCCGGTGGCGTAGTGGTTGTGCGTGGGACTGTGGTTGGAGGTTCAAATCCAGCAGCGGCTCTCCAGGAGCAAGGCTGGGCCTCCCACTTCCACCAGAGGGCAGTGATGCTCCCCCCATAAAAAAGACACTGTTCTGTAGTCTACTTCAGTGAGTAGTGATTGGGGCCTTAAAAAGTGGTGAGTAGCCATCGAATGTACAGGAAAATGAGGCAACAGAGGGGATTCTCTCCACTGAACGCCTACGCAAAACGAAACTTAGCTGGTCGTGCCACAACAAAGGTTTTGGAAAGAAATCAGGCACCCATTAGACACCTAGGGAGACAATCCAAGTAGAGCCCCAAGGTCACCTAGACACGGGTGAAGGTCAACCTGGGCAACACTAGGCACTAGCAACATCAGGTCACCGGTGCACCTGCACTTAGCCCCTCAGCATGGCCAATAGCCTCAGCCACACCCCTCAAGTCGGGGGTGGGGAATAAAAAGCAGGGGCCAAGGGCAGTGTGTCAGGCAGGGCTCTCTTAGAGAAATAAAAATCAGAACCCTAGTAATTCTTTTTACATGTTTATATAGAGAGAAAGGTATATAAGATAAGAAAGAAACAGTTAACTATCTATAAAGCAGTATAAATTGCTCGGTGCAACTCACTTGTGTGAGACAGCTAGAAGACTGGCAGTCCTTCAAGTCTTGAGGGCTGCGGAGTAGTCCTCTGTAGAGCAATCCAGCCTATCTGGTCACAGGCAGCAAACAGCAGAGCAGATCGCCAACAGTCAGCCAGATGACAGAGTCCAACAGTCCCCAGCTCAAGAGATGTCTATCCCAGGAGCGTGGTGAAGTAGGGCTTGAAGGAACCTCAACTCACAGCAACACAGTCCACGATTAGGTGCCCCAGGGGTAGTGTTGCTTGGAGGTCGAGGCACAGGACGAAAAAGATAGCTCTCTGGTCTGAAGATCCGGAAGCAAGAGAGATGGCGGGACTCGCAGAGCCCTTCCTATCTCTGCCCTTCAATTCATCCCGTGTGTTCATTGGCCATGCTGTCACAACAGACCCACCAATCTTCTGTGGTCATGTTGGCATAACAAACCTACCCATCACAGGCAGTCTCTGATCCCATCCTCTCATTCCTGTACTCCTTTCACATGGGTTTGCAAGCTCCCATGATGTGGCCATCTTCTGTGGAGAACTCTTGCTTGGTTCCCGAGCACCCTGGCATGCTTTCCAGACACCATGTGCCCCTATCTGAAACTATCAGTCTCAACTTCCCTTCCCCACATAAGAGTTACTTATTTGACAGAAGGAGAGAGACGGATGCTGTTAACACTGTGGCGGTTGCAGTGAATATGAAGCAAAGTGTATATGAATTGCTGAATGGAAAATGCTCTGTAAATGTTGTAAACCCAAATCACAGTAAAAGAGTTTTGTCTTCTCTCACTCTCTCTCTCTTTTGAAAAAAGAGGGAGTTGCTTTGCATTGGTAAGTCAGAGAGCATGATGATCTGAGGAAGCAAAAACCAAACCCACTACCATGGAGTGAAGGCTCAAATCGGAAACAGAAAAGAAGGGGAAGCAAACTCTCTTACAAAGGGAGAGTGATGCACCAAAGAGTTCTCTGGACCTCGCCGATGTGGCCATTCCTAGGGAACATTTCCATTTCTTGGTGAGTATCAAGGTAAAAATCTCCAAGTGTACAGCTGCCATGGAAGACCACAAAGATCCAGCCCAATGACTCCAACTGAGTGGACACGAAAACAAGGCGACGGGGAGATACATCTTAAACCACAAAAAGAAGGTAAAACTGACCAAAGCTTCTTCCCTGAAGGCCAGTGCCAGAGTTTGGTGGTTATTTTCCATCTAATTGCCTATTTGAAATATGTGGGGAGTTGTTTTTTTTCAACATCTGAGGCCAACCCCCATCTGCCTCCCTTCTCCTCAGTCTCCTGGGAGAAGGGTCCAAGCATGGGGAGGGAATCACTGCCTTGATGTCAAATGCTCGGCTCAAATAAAGCAAGGTGGACTCAGCATGAACATTGTTCCGACCTTCTCCGGACTCCCTCATGATGCAGTTAGTGTTGAGTTGTTCAAAGGAAAGCGTTGAAGAAAGGTCTTGAATCAGCTGGCTAGCAACAGATTGAGTTGTGAGGGTTTTTTTTTTTTTTTTTGGGGGGGGCGGGCGGCAGGGACATGGATACAGGTGCTGAGAAGAGACTAAACATTTGGTTTCTTTGAAAGAACCAATGTATAAAATGGAACCTCCCCAACCTATGACTGCAAGCCTGCCCCGAGATATCCAGGCATCTGCAGAGATGGTGTTGAGGTCAGAGAAGTTTCCCTGTGGTGCATCGTCAAGGGGCTGCTGACGCGTTCAACAGGGCAGTGGGAAGCAAACTGGAGGAGGCATGCTCTGGAGATCTGGATGGTCAGTGTCTCACCTGGGGAGTCTGGAGGAGCTGGGTGGCAAGGCTTGCATCCCAGGGTGGCTGCGGCTGGCCTATATGGACAGGAAGGTCCTGGAGGAGAGGTCATAGCAGTTGAGGAAGAAGGAAGTAGTGGGGGCTGGGAATCAGCAAAGCTAGTTCAGAGTTACCTTGTGCCTCTCTACAAGCTCCCTGGTGTTCACCTCCAATTGGGTAAGCTTGCTCCCATGGCAACGACAAAAGAAACTCCCCCTTCCACTACATTTCTATCCCAGAGGGTTGTCCTTGACTTACCCCAACGTCTTCCCCTTTCCTTAATACCACCAAAAGCTATGAGAGTCAGAAACCTGTGGAAGGCAGACACTGTCAGAGAAGGAAAACACAGACCATTTTCACTAAATTGAGTGGTATGGCAGTACCCTATCAAAGGCAGAGAACTTGGGGGTAATTAAGAAACTGGGGCAGTCTCTTGGGGGTCTAGCTCACCCAGATGTCACTGGAATGGGACAGAAGGGGTGCTCATTTTGTTCTTGGCGGCAGGAGTAGGGTCCACATAACACTTCATGCCTTTGAACTGGGGTGAAATGATGGTGTATCACCCAGCCCAGGTTCACTCTCCAGCTTCCGTGTGCATGTGAAGTGACGGAAAGGACCCAAGGCGCTGAGTGAGGTAAGCCTTGGTCCTCAAAGTGACATCTTTGCTTTGCACCACTTCAAGGTCTTTGGCCACATACATGCCCAATGCAATCCATAGCTTGATTTCTTGGCCTCTGCGTCTATGAGCGTTGACCATGGGACCAAGTACAATGAGATTCTTGACAGTTTCGGCGTTGTTCACCAAATAAGAGGAATTGAAGAAGCCTGGGTGCCTGTGAATTGTGGCGTTGGCGAAGTTTATTGACTAAACCATGGACTATCGGCGGAAGGAACACGTCTGTCTTGAAACAAGTCCAGAGAGAATACTCCTTAGAAGTAAGGATGGCAAGATTTTGTTCACATTTTGTGGCCCTATAACGAGAAGGCGCCAGTCTCTTAAGAGAAGCCTTGCTGGTGCAATGGCTATCTGTTGCCCTGAAATCCGCCCAGTCAGCAGTTCAAAACCACCCGCAGCTCCGCAGGAGAAAGACTGAGCTTTCTACTCTTGTCAACAGCTACAGTCTCAGAAACCCACAGGGAGTCGCTACAAGTCAGCATTGACTTGATGGCAGTGAGAGAGTCTGTGGCAGTCATGGACTTGTGTGTCAATGTCATGACTGGGAGTGTAGGGGTGGAGTCTAGCCTGTCCATCTGGAGATAGCCAATGAGGCCTCTGTGTGGGCATGACTTTCTCCTGGGAATCCTGGGAAGTCTTGCGGTATTTCCCAACTGGAGAAGAGAGACTTGATTTAGTCTCTGAGAGTCAGGCTACCAACAAGACAAGACGAGACGACAGCATGCTGATTCTTGGAGAATGGAGGAGCTGGAGGAGAAGCTACATGGACTTGCCCTGATGGAGCCAAACCTCTGGGGTCAGAGAAACCACGTGGAGACTCCTGCCAGTGCTGAGATGCTTCTACCACCAATGGACACTGCTGATGGACCCTAAGCTCTGGAAGCGAGGAGCCATGGGGAGACCCCTGCCAGCACCGGGTGATGCTTCCACCCCAGCCGGATACCCAAGACTCTGCACCCATTGGCCTGTGATTGTCCTGGCGTCACTGTACGTGCTTCGTAAGTTGGAAGGAGACTTTTATAGACTGGTATCAGACATATGGGATAATATCAGACTTATGACCTTAGGCTGGACTGGGTTGAGATGTTTTCTCAATGTTCCATTCCTCTTGTATATAAATCTTTCCCTTATATCCCTTTAAGAGCTTATGGATTTGTTTCTCTAGTCTACCCAGACTAACACAGAGTCCCTTAAAGAATCACATGATACTTATAAATTAGGTGGTGAAAAAGGGAAGTTCTTCAATTAGAAGGATTTCCACAGTGTCTGCAACAATGGGAACTTAGACATTGCAAGGGCTGTGAAGATGGGGCAAGACCGGACAGTGCTATGATTGGTTGTACATAGACAGGATTGGTTGCTATGACTTGAAACCAACGCTACTGCATGTAAGGACAAGAAGATTCAGTGACAGGAATAGTACTGAGCTGTATGCTTCACTGTCCGGTGTACCGTGGACTCCAGTATGGACTCCTCCCTAGCTTGAGAGCTTCAGATTATGTGACATGAACCAATTCCCTGCTCTTTTCCCAGCCTTTGTGAGGACAAATATGTCCATCACATTTGTATGTGAAACCAAGGGGTATCTGTATTCATTTGACAGAAACAATTGCCCAGTGCTGGGGATAGAATTAAGATGGGCGTACGTCAAACTCTATTCAATCCAAAACATCCCTTCCAAAAGGAATTGTGCCTCAAGTTACAAAGTGCACAAGAATCACTTGGGCATCTTGTGAAGATGCAGATTCTGACCCAGGGGGTCTGGGATGGGGCCCGAGAGCCTGCATTTCCAGCCATCTCTTAAGCAGCACTGCATAATCTGTTGTCAACTTGAAACTATGAAGAATGAAGGGGTGGAGTTTAGCCTGTCCATCAGGTTGCAGGCTGATGGATTCATTTGGAGGCACTAAGGAGATAAAGAGCTCCCTGGAGGCGGGGCACAGACAGACTCTTAGTTTCCCCGCAAGACAAGCCTGTTGATAAGACACATGGAGACACACTGACGGAGCCAGAGCCCTGGAGCTGGAGGAGCCACGTGGAGACCCACACAAGTGCTGATATCCTTCCATCACCACTGGATCTTCTAACCCACTGGCCTGTGATCTTCCTGCTTTGGGCATTATTGCATGGCTGCATGAGTCTAAAGTGAAATCTAAGACCGAGTATTGGACATATGGGCACATATCAGACTTAGAGATGTGTTCTGGGCTGCTCTTTGATATAAAATTCTGTCTTACATATATTTGAGCGATTTGTTTCTCTAGTCAACCCAGATTAACACAAATACTGATGCTGTTCCAGACTTACACTGGGGGTATTAAACAACAAAAATGCACTGTTACTGAGTCGATACTGACTCGTGGCAACCCTACACGACAGGGTGAAACTGCTCCTGTCAGTTTCCAAGACTGGAATTCTTGACAGGAGTAGAAAGCCCTGTATCTCTTCCATTGAGTGGCTGGTGGTTGTGAACTGCGATCTTGCAGTTAAGCAGCCCATCCCGTAACCATGATGCCACTGGGGGTCCTTTGAGAATATTAAAGGGATGCTGGGTTTTTCTGGTCCAGCTAGTTCTGTCCTAACAAAATGAAAGGATTTTTTTTAGGCAATCGTGCCATAAACATTTCTGAAATTGCTGGAAAAGGACAGAGCAAACTACCCCTGAGTTCTTTAGAATCCATTTGTAGTCATAGAACTTGCTAACAGAATTCTAGAAGTGGGAAAACCCCTGTCTCTAAGCCACACAGATGGGGAAATAGAAGCCCTGTGGGGGATATAATAGACCAATCCCACACAGCAAATTGATTTCACTCAAGTGGGAAATCCAGGCATTCTCTCGGTTCAGTGCTCTTCCTGACACACTGCGAATTTGGTTATGAGGACCGCCCAACCTGACCCGAGCAGGAACAGTAATTCTATCCCCTCCCGTTTAGCCCCAATGCCTGCACTATTTAGGGCAAGCACACTTCTGCCCTGAGCCTGAACCATGGACCCATTGCTCTTCTCCCTGTTCAATACATGGCTAACGGACACTGAAAACGCAGGTTGCCGCACTGGCCCTGTGGACACCACCTCCAATCAGCTTCCCAGGATGGACACGGGGGAAGAGTTGCATCATCACCACTGGGGACAGAGTCATAAAATATATTATTTGCGAACTTGGAATTAAATATCTGAGTTAAAGCAATATTTGCATTTGAGGGTGATAAGGGCTGACAAAATGTACAATTCCCGAAGGCTGCACGGGACATGAGAGCTGTCATTTAACCTGCACAAGCCATCATGGAACTTAGCAGAAATACTCAAGAAATACTCACATACCATTGGACCTGGTGTTAACCATCTTGGGACAGGGGAGAGGGAGAAGGTAAAACACCAGCTGTTGTCTCTATAGCCTTGTCTATTGGGCAGCACAAGCCCAAGAAAGTGGTTAGGAGAAATAGCCAGAGGGTAAACACACTCAGTATTTTCTGGGCTGAGATTAAATCCCCAACCCCACTATTAGGCTACAAGCATGGATGCAGGGGTGAGCCCTAAGTTTGTTTCGTGCCCCACCCCAATCGTCAGCCTCAGGGAGGAAAGGAATGTGGGGAGCGATTAAAGGGGCTCCTCAGCTCTTGGCGAGACCAAGAAATGAATCAACAGCTTTAAGGTGTTGTGGTTATGTCCCATTCTGGCGACCCTGTAAGGCAGAGTGGGATTGTCCCATAAGGTTTCCTGGGGTGTGACCTCAATGGGAACAGATCACCAGGCCTTTCTGCCTCAGGCCAGCTAGTAGGGGTGAACCAACCAGTGACCATTTTATAAGCGTGTTCCTAACCACGGTTCCATCAGGCCTCCTTCATTAAAACCATACAGTTTTCAAATAATGAGGCGGGGGCCTGGCAAGGGGCGGGGAGGGAACAAGACCCAAGACATAGGACAACACAACATTCTTTTAAGCCCACGTATGTTAGAGCGCAGAGCTGCTCCCTGGGGCTTTCTTGGCTGTGATCTCTATGGAGGCTGACTGCCAGGCCTTTCTTCTGCAGTACTCTTGAAAGCTACCCTTTACCCTGGCAGTCCACCACAAGCCGCGTGTGCCACCAGGTCCTCGAGCAACAGTCACACTTGCCAGTTCGGGCTCAGAGGGACCCTGTAGATCAGGGTAGAACCACCCCACAGGGTTTCCAAGACAGTAAATCTTCACACTAGGAAGGAGGCCTAGTGAGAAACCAGCTGGGCAGCAAAGCACAAGGGCAGCGATTCGAAACCACTGCTCTGTGGGAGGAAGGAGAGACTCTCTGCTTCCTACTCCCACACAGAGGGACAGTCTTGGAAGCCCACGGGGGGCAGCTCAGAGTCGGAATGGATGTGGTGGCCGGGTGTTTGGATATTTAGATTCTTTACTGAGGCATGCCACCACATTCAGCCTCCTCCCTTCCCACCCCCCACCCCCCAGGAGCAGATGATGGGCTCAAACTGCCAAACTCTTGGCTAGAAGTCAAGCACTTGAATCGCCGAGCCACCAGGATCCCCCTCCCAGGGACCTTTGGAAACTGTAAAATGAGATTGTGTGACTCTGTCGGCTGATAGAATCTAAGAACAAACAGCCAACAAACTCCAGAAAGAGCTGTGACTCCTGTTCCCCTTCGGCCCACTGGCCCCTGCCCACCCCCACCCCCACCCCAAGCCCTACCTTCATGTCCCGAGTCACAGGGTCAAAAGGACTTTTGCCTATTTAAAGCAGTGGATCTCAACCTTCCTGATGCCGCGGCTCTTTAATGCGGTTCTTCGTGTTGTGGGGACCCCCCCCAACCATAAAGACACTTTAATTGATAGGTCATAACTGAAATCTTGCTACTGTGATGAGTCGGGCGACCCTTGTGAAAGGGTCGTTTGACAGCCAAAGGAATCGCAGCCCACAGGTTGAGAACCGCTGATTTAAAGGGTCTGTGATTCAGCAGGCAGTGGGAGCCTTGACCCCAAAGGCTTGTCTCCCCACAGACAAAGGGCATGCCACCTCTCTGGCGCCCCATGACCTCAGTTTTGAAAAAACAGTGCGAATCCTGCTTCGGAATGTGGTGGTTAGGGTTCTGTAAGATGGTGTACATAAGATGGGTGGCTGGAGAATACCCTTCCCATGCCAAGCCCCTATCTTCACCATGTGTTTTTTTGTCCTTCACCTTATTGATGGCTCCCTGACAATACCCTCCCCACTGACAGTGGGGAGTTCCAATAGTAACAGACAAAATAGTAACAGACAAAAACAGGACCGAGCCACTGCCTTGAGACTCTTTGGCAGTCAGGCTATCAGGGGCAGAGTGGTTGTGGGGGGACAGGATGGTGAGGGGGGGGGCACAGGCTAGACCAAAACACAGCAACTTGCCTGGGAGGTTGGGAAGCCTGTGAAGAGGGGAAAGACTGGGGGAACAAGGAGTGGGTGGCAGAGAGGAGGACTTTCTGGAACTCACCTGCACCGTGGAGTGTAGGAACGCCACTGTGTACAGCATGGGCTTCCACATGGGCAGATTGCTGATATCCAGAAGGTCCTGATTGATGCCGGCAAAGGTCCTCTTCAAGCCCGCGCGCACGCCTTGGGGAGGCTCGTTGGTGAATTTGAGAGAACTCTGGCGGAAAGAGCGCACAGTGGCTTAGTCTCTGCAGATGCCCGAAAAGGGGACAGAGACAGGAAACGGCTCAGGGGACCCCTGGGGTGGGACAGCGCGGACCACGGAGTCAGCCCAAGCCTCTGGATTGACCTTCTAGGGGAGCTGGCCAGTGACAGTGCAGAGGTGGGTGAAGATCATGTAAGAGTTTGAACGCGGTCAGATCCCCAGCGCCCCCTGTATTCCTCTTTAGGAATGGTCCTTATGCCCCCTTGCCTCTCATCCCCCCTCCCCGCCAATGGGGCAGGGGACTTATCTCAGCAAACCTGAAGCAAAGTAATTGGAAATCGGTCGTGAGGCTCGGTGGTGATCCACACTCGGAAAGACTCGTCGATGGTTTCGGAGGTAATTAGCGTCTCCAATAATTCTTCCATGAATTCCAGGCCAAGGTGACAGTTTTGCAGCAAGACCCAACCACCCTGTAGGCAAAATATGATGTCGCCTTTATTTGTTACGGTTTTATTTACTTATTTTACAAACATGTAAAATGTTTTAACAAACATGAAAAAGATTCCCCCCACACCCCCACCCCCCTTTTAAATGTTGGTTAGAGCTTACAAATAGTATATATGAAACAGACCATTAAAAAAATACCTGTCAATATAATCATTTTTTCTTTAACTATTCCAAACTGCGTACTTGGAACCAAATGGATTTGAAATGATTGTGTTCTGCCCCCCCTGGTTCAGAAAGGGAACAGCGAGGAAAACCTGAAGCCAGGCTTGCATAGGTACGGTGTGTCTGCCATCTAATGGTAGGAATGAGTATTTTGGAGTCTGTCCCTGAGTGGTGCTGGCTAAATTGAGCTGCTAACTGCAGAAAGAGCAGTTTGAAACCACCAGCTGCTCCCCCAGAGACACCCACGGGGGAAGGCCTAGTCCTCCTAGAGCATCGCCGTCAGTCAGAGTCAGCTTTAAGGCAGTTGAGAGTTGAGTTCAGAGAGGCTCTGCAGCAGCAAGATGGGGCTTTCTGCTCCTGTCAAGATTTTTTTTTTTGGGGGGGGGCATCACTGCCCTCTGGTGGTTGTAGGAGCTACCCAGTCTTGCTCCTGGAGAGCCACTGCTGGATTTGAAGAGCCAAGCCAAGGGGCCGCAGTTCTGCACTCAACCACTACGCCACCAGGGCTCAGCCCTTTCTGTCGAGATCTATAGCCTCTGATTTATAGACTCTGTCCAACAAGGTTGGAGTGCCAAGAATGGACCCTCAGCGGTGAGTTGGTTTTCTTTCTTTGTCTGAGCTGCAGAAGCCGGTATATTGTGCCGGCATCACACGCAACCCAAACCACTGCTTAGTCTGTGACTACACACGGAAGCCCTGTTACCACACGCCAAGAAATGTATGCTTCTGAGGCTGCAAGTCTCTGTGGGACAAGATAGCCTCATTTTTCTACGGTGGAGTGGCTCGTGGGTCTGAACCACCAGCCTTACAGTGAACAGCCCAAATGCCCAACCCACAGCACCACTAGGGCCCCTCCTCTAATGGGTCAATCAGAACAGATTAACCACAAATCCAGGGAGGCTAGACATTAGCTTAGGGTAGTTGTACACTACAAAGTCAGTGATATCTGCAACCATGATGCTGACATAGGCTTTGTCATCATTCTTTCCATATATCCCTGAAACCTTGGAACTTGGTAAGGGTGATCTACCTGCTTGATAAATCAACTACCTTTAACGACGTGCAAGCATCCTCTCTTAGGCATACACCAATGATGAGCCGGAATGGACTCCTCAGCAGTGAATTTTTCTTTTGCATCGTTTTCCAAAACAAACTTGTGTCCAACCAAATCCGTGTTGGTGGCGTCTCTCCCAACTCATGGGATACTTCTTGGAGAGAGTAGAACTGCCCAGAAAGTTTCCAAGGTTGGAAAGGTTTATGAAAGCAGATGGCCACATGTCTCTCCCACGGAGAGGCTGGTGGATTTGAACTGTCCACTTCTGGGTTATCAGCTGAGTGCTTGAGCCACTGCACCATCAGAGTTCCTTATAAAACTAGGTCAGATGCAATACCCTGAATGCAACACAGCATGCGAATGCCCGTGCGGCATGCCTTCCATGATGGAAGTAGGGAGTTTGAACTTCCGACCTTGCAGTTAGTAGCATAATGTCTAACCCTAACTCTCCCACCAGGGATCCTCCTGTGTCTTTATAGACACGGTTTTGTGCTGAGAGTGTGTGTGTAGAGGCTCTGGCAGGGGAGCACAGCTACTCAGCTTCATACGCCTTTGACTGAGAACGGTCCTCCTTCTATGGGGGAAGACGGTCCTCTTCAACTGAACAAATGCACAGCTTGGAGAAGGATGCACAAGGTGCGGTGAGGGAGGAAGGAGGCCTTCGCTTCGAGAGCCAGAGCAGCCAAATGAGCCCTGACAGTCAATGGGGTGACCAAGGTCACCTCTAGATCGCCCACACCTCCAGCTGTGCTTTGCTTTGTGTTCAGCTTCCCCATTTTCATGCCAGAAGGAATGGAATCTCTTCGTCAGCAACATCCTACTTCTGATACCCATCAAGGTAGCCACACGGCTGTTCATGGCTGTGTGTGCATGTGGCTGCTTCCCCCTGAAAGATGCCCTTCTTATCATTTCCTCTTTTCACGTTCAGAAGCAGAACATTCATGGAAATGAACAAAGCTAGTATCCTGAAGGTTAGCGAGAACGCAACATTTAAATTTCAAGGAATTTCTCATTCGTTGAAACTAAAGAAATGATTAAGTCCCAAAGTGAAACCCATCAAATCACTCAATAGAGGGAAACATTTGATGCAAATCAGAATAATTATATATAATTGCTCTGATATGCATATATAGATAAATTAAATACAATATTTGATTGAATTTAATTATGTGGCAAAGTTTAAGGCTTCGGGCATTTGAGGATTAATGACTAGAGTGAAAATTTGATGACCCAGGCAAAGCTTTTAGCCCATTAACCCTCTCTAGTCATTAATTCCCAGGGAAGTGCTCTATCAAAAGTTGCACTGAACATTATGAGATCAAAATCCTACGAATAAGCTAAGATCTTATTTTATGTTTATAAATGGGCCCGTTTCTTATCACAGCTGAAACTGTTATCCGCAGAGCATTTCAAGGAAATTAAGGTCCTGGATATTTATATGAGGTCTGATGGAAAACATTTCTCAGCATTCCGTTTAGCTTGCCATTTTCAATAGAAAACCACCATCGATATCTGAACGCAAACATCCTCAAATATCTCGTTTGACCTAAATGGTCCATTATTGGAAGAAGGAAAGGCTGTGTTTCACCCGAAAGTTGAAATGTGACCGTCTCAATCTGTCATTTCATAAGTACAATCTATTGATATTGATTGTGAAATCCCAAGATGCCCAGAGCTGTAAACCTGTCTATCAAGCCGTCGGGGCATGGGGTGGGAGGAGTTAGTGAAAATAAAATGGAGCATATACTATGGGAAACAGAACATGCTTCTCCTGGGGTGTCAGGAGGACATATCTTGGATGTCTAATTCCCCATTGACCCTTGACAGCTGACTTTAATGATCAAACACTATTGGAGAAGAATGACTGGGTATCCAGGTGAGGAGGAGCGAATGGATCCTCCCTCAATGGGGCACTCCGAAGCAGACCCGATTGCCGGAGGGGTGACGGCATGGTCGATGCCTCCAGAGCAGGTGGCTCTTGTTACACACCTGCTGCATGGACATCTGAATCAGCTTCCGAGCATGGACTTCTTGCCCTTGCCCCATTGAGATAGTTCTGCATTCTGTAACAAAAGAGAAGGCTCATTATAATGAAATGTCGGCTTTGTAATAGGATACCCACACTTCCCACAACATCCCGCCTCCTTCCCTCACTTCTAAGGAGGCTCCGCTTTCAAACAGACCTAGCCTCGCTGTGGTGATCAGAGAAATGAGTGGAACAGACAACTGGGCCCGACCACAGGCACAAGAGTAGGATTTGAGGGAGAGTTTTGGGGTGTGGTGATAATGAGGATAAAGCTGGACAGCGGGTGAAAAAGCTACGATGTTGTCATTGGAAGGAAAGAGGATTTCTGAGTGTTGCTATAGGTTTTAGTGAAGGCGTCCTGGTGGTGCTGCTGTGCAAGGACTGGAGTCATGGCTTCAAGGTTGGTGGTTCAAACCCACCAGAGACAGATGAGGCCACCTTCTATAAGTATTTACAGCCTCTGAAACCCTATATAGGGTCGCTATAAATTTGGAATAGATATCATAGCAGTGGGGGGTTGGAGGTGGGTGGGAGATTGGTATGTCTTGCTTAGGCTCCTTCTTGGCTCTTTTAGCAGATGTGTCTGTAGAGATTAAATTTATGTCTTATTCTTTTGAGATGTTTGACTCACAGTGTTTTTTGTTTTGCCTGTTAATTTATTTTGGATCTGTTTGTACATTTGTTCACCCTTTTGAAATGCAATCAGGGATAACTCAGGATTCTGAGGGTTACATTCATGGTAAACTCTCTAAGACCCACTTGTCAGCTGCTTTTGGGATGAAACACCACCTTGGAACAGAGCCACTCGACAAATGGAGACCACTCCAGAGTGTCCTCACCATTCAAAGGAAAATCCACTGCTTAGGACCAGATGTCCCAGGTGGACGACCACACCGGGGACCTTGACCTATGAATTCACTCATGAACCTGCATTTGGAAATTAATGTTTAATCAATTGATGGGCCTGGATTTTCTTGAAGAATTGGATGTCCCTTGCACTGGGAAGCAAAGTCAAAGGGTGACATATGGTTCTTGACCCATTCTACCGAACAAGCATGCAACCCAAACACAAACTGTTATCATCACTCCACTTCTGCCGCACAGCGGCCCGAGAGGACAGACTAGAACACCCCTTAGATTTCCAAGGCTGTAATCTTTAGAGAGTAGACAGTCACATGCCTCTCCCCAAATGTAGCAGCTGGATTCAAACGACTGACCTTTGGGTTATCAACTCAAGCACGTAGCCACTGTCCCACCTGGGCTCTTTTGAATGAGCTTAGATACTCAGCAGTAGGGTCTGTGGTGAGTCAGTGAGGTTGGATTGACAATTGCTGGCAGAGGGTGTGAAGCCTGGGGATGGGTGGGAAGTAAGCTGTGCTAGGACCCAAAGAGAAAGAGGTTGCCAGACCATACCATGGGGTGAGAGGACAGAGGATGTCTGGGGCATGACTCAGTTACTCAGGGTCACAGGGAGAGATTCTGCAATGGCCCTTCTGACAGAGGATGGAAGAACAATAGGTGGAGAATCAGGAGTTGTAACAGGCCATGGGTTAGTAAATGAATTTGGATTTTCCTAACAAAGCTTCTATGCATCAGGCATCAATGCTACAGGTACCTGGGAAGAATCCTACCCAGCCGATAGAGAGATAAGGGAGGGAGGGTGGGAGTCTCTGGATTGGAAAGAAGACACTGAGCCTTTCTTCTGTTGGAAGCACACACCAAGGGGAGGGGGTAAAGTTTGGCTAACAGGACAGAAAGTACTAACACCTGAGTGTAGTCTAATCCAGGCCATCACTAGACAGTCGAATTAGAGCCATCCCTTCAAAACCAGGGAGGTAGTGGCTGTTCAGAAGTTGAATTTTCGCCTTCCTTGTGGAGGCCTCATTCCGATTTGGGGACAAAGTCTCTGTCCATCATGCATCTGTCGGTGTTGCCAGACCCATGAATAGGTTCCAGGCCAGCGTTAAGGATGGACTAGTAAGGCTTGGAGGTTTACTTGCCCCCTCCCCCAAATCAGTCAATGAAAATCCTACAACTCACACAGTTTGATCCACAACTGATTATGGAGATGACCTAAGACCTCTGTGATAAGGGGGGGTTTACTCGTGATTTGGGGGTCAACTCAGTCGCACTGGTCCACAACTTCCAGGCATATCCAGAACTGGCCACATTTCAAAATCTCCTGTGTTTTATTTCACGGGTCAAAGGGACCATCACCTCTTGCCTGGATTCTTATAACTGCTTCTGTAAAGTGGCCTCCTTTCCTCCTGTGTCCCTGATGATCTGTTCTTCTCACAGAAAACTAGAGCAAATGTAAGCCTGAGCATGCCCATCCTCTGCTCAGGACTTTGAAGAGGTCTTTGACAGAAGATCTTCCCAATACCCTGCAGGGCTTGATTTCTGGGCTCCTGCTTCTATGGGCATTTATTTGATTGTTGATTCGAGCAGAATAAAACCCTTGACAGCTTTCATTCCCCCCAACCCTCTTCCATTTATCATGTGCATACAGATTCAGACTCTTTGCTAAAGTCCATCACATCCCAGACAGAACAACATCTTTTAAAAGTTGGGAAATCCTGAATATTGTGACACATCTGACTCCAAGGATTTTTCATGCCAAGATATTAATGTTATCTATGTGGAAAATGGTGTGTGCGTTTTATACATAAGTCTGCAGAAGAAGGTTGCAAAAAGTTCATGGGAACATTATCTTTTCATTTCCCTTTGCCATCGATCTCTTGAAGTCTTTTTAATATATCTATATTGCATATATTGTAAACACACATTTATAATACACATCTGCATGTTTATGCCACTGTATATCTCTAATTTCTAACCAGGAATGTCATGAACATTTTACTCCCATTAACGAGTATTCAAAAACATCATTTTTAATGGTTCATGGTGGCCCATCATGCTAATGTGTCCTTGTTCAATTGGCCACTACCCTTTTGGTATATTTGTTTCCCAAGATATAAATAACATTAGATTAAACATCACTGCATTTGAATCTAGATGTCTGCCTCTTAGAATATGGCTAGGAGGCACTCATCCACTTAGACTAGTCAAGACAAAACATTTAAAGGAATGCCAGCGGTTCCGGCTAAAAGCCTGTAATTGCTGTAATTTCCAATCTACACTCCTATTCTCCTGTGTGTCTTGGTGTTATTTGCGGTTTTGCTAAATGGAGAAAAATAAAACTCAAGGTCATCAAGTCCATTTTGACTCACAGCGACCCCATGGGACACGACAGAACTGCTCTGTGAGTTTCTGAGAGTGGGACTCCTCGTGGGACTAGAAAACCGGGTCTTTCTCCCAAAGAGTGGCTGGTGGTTTCAAACCGCTGAGGTTTGAGGTTGAGGTTAGCAGCTCCACGAATTGCCCCCTCAGCCAGCAGGGGACCGATAGTCCTTTTGGCATGCAGAAATTGTACACCTTTATACAAATGAGCTTGTCCCCCTGGCTCTGGGCCCTGGGATCACCATTTACAAAACTTTAGCCACCTGAGGATGTAAAGGACTCACTACCACTTTTTCTCTGTTTATCATTTATGTAAGCTACTAAATGCTTTAAGCAATCTAGAAATTAGTCTGGGGTTTAATGGGATGTGAGATTATTTTCCTCTTTCTATAGTCGACCTGCTATCCTAACACCTTTTATCAACTAGCCAGCCCTCTCTTCACCCTCACCCCACCAACCCCTGCCTTCCCTAATGGGTTGGCAATATGAACCTTAGCAGAGACTTAAATAGACTCTGAGTCTGGGCTTTGCATTTTGCTCCATTGGTGTGGTTATTTCATCTGGGCTAGTTCCATGATAATTCGGTGACTGCCTATTGATAAAGTTTTAAAAACTCAGTGGTGCTGGTACCTCTCCCCACCCTCCCCCTCCCCATCCCCACCCCCGATTATTCCTTTTTTCTCTTTCTCATCTTCCCTTGGTTATTCATGCCCACTTACTGTTGTAGATGATGGAAGCTCCCTCTATCCAATTGGGGGTGGGGTGGGCGGAGGGAGGGAGTGATGCCCCTGGAATTTCCATTAGACTCGTGCCCAACTAACAGATTAATTCAGCAAATATTGGCATCTTTGTAGTACTGAATCTTTATATCAGTTTAACTCTCCATTTATTCTAGTTTGCATTTATGTCTCAAGTCGTCGACATTTCTTCAAGTGGGCCATCTAAAAATGATTTCTCAGCTATGTTTATTTTGATTACCAAAATGAATGGGGCATTTTCATCTTATGTTACAAAAAAGATATATTGATTTTTTTTTTTATTGCTACCAGAGGCTTTTATCATCGATCAAGACATGGTTGTGACTGCAATACCTTCTTCAGACTGCACAGAGAGCTCAGGATCCAGAAGTCATTAAGACAAATATATAGAGAACTGGGGCGGAAGGAAAATAACTTTTATAAAGAAAATCCTAGCAACATAAACTTGTACTGAATTCAGTTATTACATGTT